>JANCMC010043217.1:20343324-20364476 GCA_024363005.1 Charaxes varanes
TTACTAAAGGAGAAATTATTTTCACAATAATTTAAATTGAAACAGAACTTTATAATAGCTAAAGTTTAGAAATAATTACGTCTGTATCTACAAGTCATTTACAAAATGGAAACTTTTCTTTTGTTAAAGAGATCAAAGACGATGAAGGGACATTTAATAGGGTAGAATATTTAGATTCAATGCTTATATTTATAGATTAAAATTGTAAATATTAAATATTATATTTACACTAGCTGTAACCCGCGACTACAGTCACGTGTACCACCCTTGTCATTTTTGGATTTAAAAAATAGGTTATAACCGATTCTCAGACCTAAGAATTATGTATATGGTTTTTCATAAGATTCGGTCAAGCCTTATTGGGTGATTGTGACAAAAAATACGAGAATTTTGATATATCTATACTAATATATAAAACTGAAGAGTTTGTTTGTTTGCTTGAACGCGCTAATATCAGGAACTACTGGTCCGGTTTGAAAAATTCTTTCAGTGTTAGATAGCCTATTTATCGAGCAAGGCTATAGGCTCATCACGCTAAAATTTTTCGCCTAATTTTACGCGGACGAAGACGCTGGTAACAACTAAAATTTGATAAAATCCAATGTTTGAATACAAAGATCGTCAATACACGTATACCCTAGCAAGGGACGAAACTGATTTGTACCATAATATTTGCTTGCTTCTTTTCTGTTAATGCACTGTTTAAAGATATAAATTTAACGGACTTTTAGCAGCGTTTTATTAAACAGAGTTTCCCGAGTTAAATGATGCTAGACCATTTTGAAAGCGTAAAAGTTTCGTAAAAAGCCGAACGAAAACACATTATACTGCTCATTATTCAAGAATTGAAAAATTAATAATCCGCACCGCGTTTTAATTAAGTTTCGTAATTCTCGTGGCCTAACTTCCGGGAAGGCCTGAAGCGAAGCGAAAAAATATATTTCAACCCTAACTTGCCTCTTAAATTGAATTTAATTTTGATCCGGTTTTTTGACAAATTGAGGAATATAACGTTCGAAATGGCTACTGCGTTTTTTCGAAATCCTTTCTTCTATTTCCTATGATGAAATACATCCAACTTGTAAAGTTTATTGGCTTTTAGAGACAAAGCTTTCTCTCCCCGGGGACATCAATATTAATGCGTATATAGACTTTTTATATATTTCCCTAATCTGTGATGATTGTTGCAGCCACTCTCAAAGCAAAGTTCTCTGATAGAAAGAGTGGACTCTTCTGACGAAGACCATACTCCAGTGGAGGAACAAGGTGAGCCCTAATTTTTTCTATCTATCTAATCGTATCCTTTTTATGATAGCAATCTTATGAAAAGTCTCGATTAAGTCCAAGATGTAGTACGCCTGTCAGGACTATTCAGTCTTGTCAAAAAACGCAGGTTGTATGTGATTGGAAAAGCAGATTCCGGTTGAGTTCTACTGAATCTCCTTTGAATTAAAAACTAAGAAACATTAGGTTAGGAGTCATTAAAATTTAATTCTACATATTTTTAATTAGCTTGTATTGTCCCACTGCTGGACAAAGCCCCCTCCCCCCTCATTCTAGACATTAATTATACGTAAGTTTATTTTAACGAAATTCCAATTTTTCTTACAGAACACATGGTGGAGTAAAGGTTATTGTTAAATCGAATTATTATATAGTCTTCTCATTAGATTTATATGATTTGTTATTGAGCTGGTCTCAATTTGTTTGCTCTTTGAATTTACTGTCAACTAATCTTTGTATTTGGATGACGTTACGTAATAATTTGTTATTTACGAAAAAAGGTTTATTTAATTTAAATTAGTTAAGTGTAAAAATGATAATTTTTATGTTAAAACGAATGAGAAATCACGCCGGAATCTAGACGCACGTAATTCCCTATTACAGCCGCCATCTTGGATCCTGAAGCCATAATAAAGCAAAATAGTCTTAAGTTAAACGCCAAATGGCGTTTTTGATAGAAATATCAAGATAAAGTTTGAGTAACTGACACGTTATTGCCCAACACCATCCATGTATGACGTAATTCTATAATATTCCGTGCACATAAGTTAAATAAATTGCTAATGAATTTTATTTGTTATATTAATATTATTTCAATAAACTTTTATTGTATATTTAGCTAACTATCGTAAAACTAAAATAAAGTTTGATGATTTTACAAAATAGTAGGTATAACGCGTGCAAAATTTTGTGGAATTAATTAAGGTGGAAACAAAATGTTCTTCTGCGTTGTTGTTATTTGTTCTATGACTATGCTATTAATTATTATTATTGACCCAATAAAATATGAATAAATCAAACATTGGAAAGGAAGTTAAGATGTAAATTTATTTCTTGTTTATAATGGATGCATAATATGTAATCTCAATATTTAATACATTTAAATTCTTTACTCGTACATATTTCATTTTATTCTTATCTTTTTACATTACTTAAATCGTTTCTACCTTAATTAATAATTTTAACTAAGAGTTTGTTAGGATATTTAGCGTACCTAAGTAATTCTAGACTTCCAGCCTCTACGCAATGTGATCTTGTAGAACTAGTTTAATTTTCAGGCCAGTTTCCTAAACGACTCAACGGTTATATTTTTGTTTACATTATTTAAATATTTTTTTACTTTATAAATAATAATTTTGACTTTTGAAGTGAAACGTCTTTGCCTGCATGTGAGGAAAATTAAAAAGTTGCGTCTGAAAACAAACTTGCGAATTCTAAGGAATAGATGTAAGAACCAAACTTGATAGAGATATCATAGTATACTAACATATATATCATAGTATACTCAGTGTTAGATAGCCCATTTATCGACGAAGGCTTTAGGCTATATATCTTCACGCTGAGACCAAAAGGAGTGGAACATTAATGAACAATGTCTCAATCGAAAAAAAAAATCGGGTGCTTTATTGCCTTTTGAGTGCTTTCGCTGGTTAATTAAATACGAATTCTTAAAAAGTGGCCAAGAATGTGTGAAAAGATACGCTTATATCGGTTCCGTATCTGACATGCGATTAAGGTATTTGTTAAATAACTTGGAAAGGGTTCTTTCCAATTTCGCTCAAAATAATTTTCTTTGTGACTTTTTACAAGTCCTATCAATGTGGAAAATTTCAAGTATCTAGATCTAATAGTTTGGAAATACTAGGGGGGACCACCTTGGGGACGGATATACGGAGAGACAAAGCAGAAGAAATTAAAAGGGTTCCTTGTAGGACTACGGAACCCTAAAAATGGGTACATTATTAACTGGAAAAACCCTGTATTATGTTCTATGCAGGTATATTGATTGTCAAATTCATATAATGTAACTGTGCAAGTTGAAATAGTGTGTGTGATGTTAGAATAAAAACTACATAGATGGCGCTGTAACTTTCATTAAATATTGAATAGTAATAAAAAATTAGTTGACATCGTGCAATTTAACTTATTTGGCAAAGCATTTTGTTGCTTTTTTCCAAAATTATCCAATAAAAGTTATGCTTCGAAATTTACGACTTTTTATTTAAGTTTTTTTTTTAATGTATACTAGAATGTTACAATAATGTTTAAAAAAAATGTTTTCTAGAGTCTGTTGTTGGACTGAACTAAATCAGTTGTCACTGGTACGTTGATGACAATTCCTACTGAAATTTAGGGTTACGGAATTGCCCAAGAATAACGTGACGTTATTTTGGATCACCCTAGTGATATGATACTGCGATCCTCCCTATAATACGATAGATTTATTCCGCGTTATAGAGAAACGCGTTGTGAGATTATTCTCGTACAACGCGCTTGTACGATACCGAATGCGCATAATATAATATTGTATATATTATAATATTACGAATATTATAGAATAATATTAATGCGTTATAAGAGTATCGCGTTGTATGGAGGATTACAGAATATGATTAGTGAGATTCTATACCCCCTAGTCCCTCTACCAAAAAACCATGAACGTCCATAATAATAAAAAGTCCGTGAATATGCTATTTCTTTATAGAATTACTGTACTCATCTACGAATTCGTTAAAATTTTGACGTGACAACGTCTTATAAATCGCTGAACGCCGGCTGCACGCACAAAAAAGCATGACTCATTGTCACGTTCCGCTTGAGCCGAGCGTGCAAGCGAGAGCGAGGAAAAAGCGATAGGCACGATCGACCTAAGAGTTCGGCGTTATCAAGTAAAATTTTCGTCAGTGAGTACAGACAAATATTTTTTTTTATTATTGTTAAAAAGGAAATACAATTTAAAAAAAAATAATTCAGAACACACATTTGTTTTATTTAATTATCCTTAGTCTCTGATTTCTTTACTCTCTGGTATTTGTACGCTTCTTTGGTTAGAGTATCGTTTAGTCGCACCCCCTGGTCCAAAGTCCACGGTATTTTGATTGGTTTTCTATCATATTTGACACTCACGCGGAATAAAGGGAACGCGTTTACTTTGTAGTTGAAAAAGTTTGATATTATTTTCGCCAATCCGTCGTCGACAATGTATTTAGTTTCAATATTTTCTGGCAGTTGTTTGAAGTACCTGTCAATAACCTTCTGAACTTCAACATCGTCGCTTTTCGTTTCTAATGCATATGCGGTAATGATAGCAGCTAATATCTGCAATGATTTTAATACAAATTGACACTCGCTGTTTTGTTTTAAATATATATATTTATAGGAAAATATCACAAATATTAAAGAACTCACTCCCCGATTACCATTTTTATTAGAATATCCAACTTTCTAGACAATTTCAAACTTGTATTCCAATACAATTTCTAACTCACTTTTATATGGCAAAGTATATGCCTATCTATATATTTAAAAAAAAGAATTAAAAAATTAATCTTACGTATAATAGAGTCAGGTAACCATTGTTATTGAGTTCCATTATCTTTCCCAATCTGCGTGGCGATATTAGAAGTATAAAATTCAATTAATGTGGATTTTTCCATTAAGGTTATCTCTTGCAGTGAATCGATATTATTAAAAAAAAATAGATATTTGCTCGGGTTTTCCCTCGGGTACAGGCAGTTCAAGGTCGCTGAACAGCCGATTGCTTAATCAAGCGTGTAAACGCTTTTAGAAACATTCCATCAAAATGGAATCGACAGAGTTTTCAAATAACCTTGAAGAGATACTTTTTTTTGTTTTAACGTATTACAGCTTTGTGTTAAAAAGGTCTTACCTTAATCAGTGGTCACTAAGAGGTGATCGCTATGAAATTGCAAATTAATGTCAAACATGTTAATTAAATCGTTGTTTCATGTTTAATTATTATTTCAAAATGAAACTAAGCACCTTATGTTCGCCTTGTGTAGGGTTCCTTACTACAAGGAACCCTTATAATTTCAGTCTGTCCGTCCGTATGTTTGCTCGTAACGTGGTCCCCCTAGCATTTCCAAACTATTAGACGTAGAGACTTGAAATTTTCCGTGTTGATAGAACATGCCAAAAACTCACTAGGAAAATTGTTTTGAGCGAAATTGGATAACAACTTTTGAAGTTATTTAACAAATACGTTTATAGCGTATCAGTTACGGAACCCTACAATATAAGCGTGTCTTGACACGCTCTTGGCCATTTTTATTTATGTTCCGCTGATTTTTCTAGTGCGAATATAATGTAATGCCGGAGTCAGACATAGCTTTATTTGAACGACCATTTCAATTATCACGTAATGTAGCCGGGAAATTTGTGTAACTTCACAAAGTTTTGTAGAACTTTGTAGACTTCAAGGACAAAAAAGTACAAACACTTTGAGCTATGTTTGGTTCCGGCATAAAATATAAAACGTAAATCCAGGAAAACTGAGGCGGCCTATAATCGCGGCCTTTAAAGCAATACCAAAGAGGGATATTAAATTTACGCGTCTAAGCGTCGTCTCTTATTCGCCATTTATAATAAAATTCTGAGAATGGAATCTGAACGTAATTCTCCTCTCACAGGGGAGAGAATGGAATTTCTCTATTTACTAAATAATAATTAAACTCAAGAAGCTGAGAAATTGTGCGACCGATTTTCCCCTTACATTATGGTAAATATATTTATCATTTAAACTCCTATTTGGCCTTGCGTTTACTTAATAGGGGACTTGCGTAAATTACCCCACACGTTAGGGGGGAGGGATCACCAAAATGAGACACTGTGTAAGGTGCGGGAGGGGGGGGGGGAGTTTTGTGACGTCACACGTAAAAATTAAAACATGAAAAGTAAATTAAAACTGCCGCTACCTTTTAATTGTTTCGTAAATGTGACAACCTGAGACAAAGACGGGAGGGAGTTAAAAAAACGTAAATTCGTCAAACGTACTAACGTATTATCCATAAATCCGTAGTCTTCATTGTCTATGGAACATCATAGACCTCTTTCTTGATAATATGTTTATCATCACTTTAACGTGCGTAAATCTCTGTGAAATCCATTTTATACATGCTAAAGAACTCTTACATGACTATTGCCGGATTTTACAAGCTGTTAATAATAATAAATCTAATTTGATACAAGTGTCACTTAACATCACGTGACATCGTATTCGTGTACAAAAAAAACGTTATCAGATGACAAACGAACACTGGTTCAAAAATGATTTAGTTAATGATTAATATCATTAAATATCTGTCTAGAATTAACAGCTACCTGGCGATAAGAACTATCAATTAATATATATATAAACTAGCTGTAAACCGCGACTTCGGCCGCGTGATTTCAATAGTGCGATATACAACTATCTGCTAGTGAAAGTCTCGTCGAAACCGGAACCGCCTTTTTGGACAGTACCCGGAATAAAGACAGACATACAATATTTTTTTACTTACGTTTTTGTTACAGGCATTCTGTATACCGTATGTCGTACGGTTAGTTGCACACAAATACATTATAACATAGGGTACTTTATTGAAGTTCCCTGTTTGCGTTTGATTCAAAAAACCATTGACAGTGAAAATCTAGACGTTGACATCAAAACACGATCCCAGGGAGACCTTCAGTCTCCCTACGTTCGAAGAGTTCCTATCAAAAAGGTCCCTTTCCGGGAGGCTTTATTTGCTTCTTTACCCTTATTAATAGGAATTTTTTTTATTTATTCAAAAATAAATTGTATAATAATTTATTTTGTGTGTGTGTGTGTGTGTGTGTGTGTGTGTGTGTGTGTGTGTGTGTGTGTGTGTGTGTGTGTGTGTGTGTGTGTGAATGTGGGTGCGTGTATACCGTTATATATGTATATATATAAATCGAGGTGTGTTTGTATGTTCTCTACGATTCTAAAACTGTAATAAAAAGATCCTGTTCAAGTTTAGTAGCGATCGAAGCTACAGATTTTTTTTTAATATTACAAGGGACAAGCGGTTGCCCTAAGTGACTAACGACGCCCATGAACATCTGCACCACCAGAAGACTCGCAGAAGCTTTACCTGATTTTGATGAGAGGTTTAGGGCACCAGGAACTCGCACAAATACCTGACGTGACAGAATTGCCACCACTTCACGCCGATCTTTACGTAAGAAAGAGGTACTGGTACCCGACCCGCCAGCAAAATTCGGCTTTAAACTAAAAGATCTGCAAGCATGGCGCTTCCTTTAAGGTTAAAAGAATTATTTTGTTACTACATAATGTCTTCAGATACCCATTGAAAGCTGCATAATACTAGATACCAGAATCCGCATAATATTACAAGCGTTTAAAACTAGTATGCACTTTTCTTGAACGTTCCTTTATTATATCGGTTCGCAAACATCGATGGTGGCACCTGGTTCTACAGAGACATTCTACGAGGTTGTAATTTACTTGTAAATATCGCGGCTATAGATTTTCAGACATCGTGGTGATGTGGGTGAAATTTGCTTAAAACAAATGTGACAATTTCGGTCCCTATGTATGTGTTGTGTTTAACAATTGACCGACAAAAGTATAACGTAGAAAAGAAAGTATATGAAAGTTTGCGAAGAGACCGAGCGATATTTTCTGTTCCGCATATAATAATATATGTTGAATAATACATGTGGAAGCGCTTATATCTGATCAGTTACTCTGGTTAGTATGTTTGTCGCCAAAATATATTGGCCAATACGTATGCAAAAAATATTTATTTATTCATTCAAATTTCTAACACTATCTTTAAAGGATAAACCTAATACGACAGTGCGACCTACAAATTAAATTGAATCATAGAAAAAAAAAACCTTTGTGAGTAAGCGTGTCACTCAAACGTGTTCACTAAGCGTTCCAAAACATACTTATATCGGTTTCCCTTAGCCATCAAATTAATTAAATACGAAAACCTAACAATCTTACTGCAAACATGGCTGTACGGTGCTAAAACCTTTGCCTTTACCATAGTAAAAGAAAAACAAATAAAAAAAAATCCTCAATAAGAATAACTACGCAGTGAAAACAAGGAAATAAGCATTAATATACAATAATACCAAATTCCTCGACAGTTTATCTATAATAGAATCAACACCGGTTTTTTAAATACGTCGCAAATGTTACGAATTATACCATGTTTACAATAATATATGGATGAGTAAGAAAATGTATAGTTAAATATTTATAGGCTGCAATTAACGTAAATTATAGTTTAAAAAATGGCACAGAGCGTGTCAAGACACGCTTACTTAGAAGGGTTCCGTATATGATACACGATAAAGGTATTTATTTAATATTTTCAAAAGCTGTTGTCAAATTTCGTTCAAAATTATTTTCTTAACGAGTTTTTACCATGTCCTATCAACATAAGAAATGTCATATCTCTACGTCTAAAAATTTGAAAATCCTATGGCGGAACCATTTTGTGGACGGACGGGCAAAGCGCAACTATAAAGGTTCTTTGTAGGACTACGGAACCCCAAAAAATAACGCTTTAACTATTGGAACGAATTCCATGAAAATTAAATGTAAGGAATATTCATTCATATGTATAAGATTCAACTCAATAAACAGCACGTAAAAACTCAATTACACATAAATTCTTTTTTGCTTTCTAATTGATAATATTAGTTCCTGATTTATGAGCTCAATCAGTGACCGGTAATTTTGTAGATCGTTAGGTTAAGTAGCTCTTACCGCGGCCGGATGATAGATGGGTAACCAACTCTAACTATGGTTTTCAAATATCCAACTTCCTTTGTCTTTCGAAAGCCCCGTAGAACAGTTGGTTACGATTAATGTCACTGAGTGATTTCAAACGTGAGACCATTCATTTTAATATAATATAAATTATCTTTCTTCATATTTTCTTCTTTACAGACGATGATCTTCTTGATATGGGCCTACTCCTGTTATCAGTTCCTTTGTGCCTACATAATTAGAAAATATTAGCACAATACATGACTAAATCTATAGCACCTATTGTGTTCGTTATTGTTAGGACAAGGTTTGTATAATAAAAAAGGAATGGAAAAGCCAAAGCGAGAAGAAAATGGAACTGAAACGGAACAGGGACTGGCACGGAAGCAGGGAATAATTTTTTAGGATAATAGAATATAGTAAATAGTAAGTAACCCAACGTTCGAGCAGAAAACATTCTCTGGTTTAAATCCGATTTTGGTTTCTTTCACGATTTCTGATCAAATGCAATTTTATAACTTGATTATATGTTACCAAATAATTCTTTAATTTTAACGTTTCCCCGTCTTTCCATTTATATATATTACTAGCTAAAAAACTTTGTTTCAATTTTAGTGATGATAGCCTTCCTCGATAAATGGGCCTCGATAAATCTAACACCGAAAGAATTTTTCAAATCGGACCAGTACTACCTGAGATTAGCGCCTACAAGCAAACAAACAAACAAATTCTTCAGCTTTATACATTACTATAGACATAAATTTAAGTACCTTCTATGTGAATCATAAGTCCTAATATCCCCTCTTGCTCATTAGTTCTAAAAAGGAATGCACTATAACTTTGAAAATAAAAATAACTGAATAAGAAGCTGGACCAACCAAAATAATAAGAATACATTTTAGGATACACCCATATAAAGAAATGGAGGTCGAGTCTGAGAACGTATGTACGTCATAAAAAGAACATTATATTCCCACACATATCCATTTTAATTTACAACGAAATAATGTTATTGTCAGATATTCGTGATGCGAATGTGATATCGATATATTCAAACACATTTAGAATACAGAATTTTATGATATTTTTATTCTCTGTTAATTCATTCCAGCCTAAAATATGAACGTAATCGGTCGATGAATTCGAATGCGGAGTTCAATATAACATAAAGTGCACCGAGTATATAATAATAGTGAATCTATAAATAAAACAACACGAGCTCAGAACGATCTCGGGCGGTTAAACTGTGTTCAAAGGATAATTATTATCAGAAAGGATGGCGTACCATGCTTTTCAAAATGAGACAGAAAAGTGAATGGATTATGCCTACAGAAACTGAGTCATAAATTTGTGGTTAGTAAGTTGGGTTAAGGACTTTACATAAATGCTAACACTGTTTTAGAATGTAATTCTAAGAAAAAACATTTTTATTTTTATCTAAATTACAATAAGTATGGTATAGCTGTTAGTATATATATAATCTTCTAGCAGATAAAAAACTCGTTATAGATTAAAAAATCACGACTACTTCATACCTCTATGCGTTCCTGAGGAAAAGGGTCTTGACAAACAGACCAGCGGACAACGAAGTTCACTTCGTTGTCCGCTGGTCTGTTTGTCCGTATGGAGGTTCCTTTTTCCTCTTTTTTTGAGTTGCGAACCCAAAAAAAATAAATAAAAATATCGATAGTAAGTATAGACATTACGAGTCTATACTGACAATACACGATACACAAGTAAGGTCATCAGATTCGCTTAAATGGATCAAGATAATCAGATTTGTTATTTTTTTAACATTTGTGGGCGGTATAAGTGGGTTGAATTTTAGTCATAGAGTTGGTACAAATATCGGTTTTGACACATTTTTTGTTCATTAACTTTAAAGTAAATATAGCAGTAAATATATTAAAAAAACATTTACAACAATGTCTTTCCTTAAATAAAATTCATAAATTCATGGAATATGGAAAGGCATGTTTTTATCTGTATCGATATTGGATAGGGCTTGGAGACATCCAAAAACAGAGCATACTCATTAAAAAAATTTTTTTTTAAAGACCAACACTACACTACAACCACGTCAAAAGAAAAATGACGATACTTAGATGAAATATGTTCGTTTATAAGAGACCTATGCATGCTTTTGTTTAATAGTTATTTATTGGTTTGATGGTTTGTTTAATGGTTATTTGGCACTAATTATCCGCGACTTAAAAATTAGGTCAAAACTTTTAGCGTCATAATATATAGCCTTCCTCGAAATGGGCTATCGAATATTGAAAGAATTTTTCATATCGGACAATATTTCCTGAGATTAGCGCGTTCAAGCAAGCAAACAAAGAAACTTTTCCTGGGACCCAGCGTGTATGTGGGTGTGTGTGCGTGCGTTTATTTGTGTGTGTGGGTGTGTATGGACAACTTTAGTATCTCTTTTTTTAATTTAGCTTTGGAGAGGTGAAACAAGTCAAGATTATGATATTGTTTATTATAGATTCTTGACAGACGTACTATGGTCGAATTTTGCGCGTAATTCGTGTTTGTTTTAGGAACAACCAATAACTTATTCACTCTTGATCTGAACGAAGAGGCATTCAAGGTAAAAGCTGATAGCAGTATATAAAAGTAGTTGTAGTTGTAGTTATATTAAAGTAGCTGTGCCCGCGGCTTCATTCCTGTAAAATTAGGTAAAAACATTTAGCGTGATTATATACAACCTATAGCCTTCCTCGAGAAATGGGCTATGTAACACTGAAAGAATTTTTCAAATCGGACCAGTAGTTCCTGAGGTTAGTGCGTTCAAGTAAACAAACAAACTTTTCAGCTTCATATGTATATTAGAATAAATTACATTAAAAAAGCAATTGGGGAAAAAAGTATAATCATATTTTAGAGATCGTTGACATAGCTACGAGTCTTCTAGTAGTGAAAATATTTTTGGGCACTGCTATAATCAACATGACTGCTTGCTTTTTTAAACCTTACTATAAATAAAAACAATGATAAAGATTAAAGCAAACAGCCGTGTCATAAATAACTGAAGACTTGTCGGAATTTATATAATAAATAAATATATACAGGACTATATAACACACGGACGTGTGTTCCTAAGGTAGACAACTTAATGCCTGTGTTATAGGTAACAACCGCCTGTTATACACAAATATTTTTTTTTACAAATATATAATTACATATATGTGTATAATACACCCAGACTCGAGGTGGGAATTGAACCCACGACCCCCGGAGCAGAAGGCAGGGGACTGCCCACTGCGCCAACGGGCCAGCCAAAAAATATACCTTCTTTACTATATTTTATTAAAAATGTCCTTTGCGGAACCTACTTATAATATTGTCGTTTGCGGTATAATTTCTCACTTAACCAAAACCAGGATATCATGATAGGGATTTCAAAGACTCACAGCGTTGACCTATATTTGAAAAGTTGTCTCGCCCGTAATTTTGTTGCAGAAAACTCATTATATCTTCGCCGGACATAAACTGGGATGCCCGGCGTTAAACTTGGGCTTAAATAACGTTCATATATTCTTCTTCTTAGTCGTGTTAGTAATGTTAGGCTCATCGGTGTAATAAATTTGATGTTCTGCACTTTAATACGTGCCTCTATTCCTCTTTATTAAACGTCCTTTGTTATATACAGAGGGTAATAATATACGAGGGTCATCATGATGCTGTTTATTCTCAGTTCCATTCACCTAATCGATAAATAGCTACCTAGTAACCTGTCTAAGAAATCTTATCTACTGATTTTATTAGGATCTTTCCCTTCACCGCAAAATCTGTCTGGAATTATAATAATTATTGTTTATTTTTTGTGTCATTCCCACGTCATTGAGAATCATTACTCCTATCTAGCAAAATAATCATGTAAGTTGGTTGAAAACAGGGATATCGAGCAAAACATGCAAACAGAAACATCAGGTAAAAAGAATCTATTATTTTTATTGAAAAATATTTTCAGTACAAAAAATTGCCATCCTTAGTCATCTATCCAAATCGTTGCCAACTTTTCTCCCGATAGACGGTATTTGTTGATAACGCATCGCCGCGTTCAGGGTGACTCACGAGTTTTTAACGACTTCAAAATATCCGAGACATCAATAAAATAATATTTGTTGGGAGTAGTAACGATTGACATATTTCTAACCGAGTTTTCAAAAACATTGCGTTAGTGTTACGAATGATATCTTAGTTATTATATTACTGTACACGATGATAGTTTTACACATAATATTACTACACACGATGACAGTTCTAGACATAATATTACTACACATGATTACAGTTGTACACAATATTACTACACACGATTACAGTTCTACACATAATATTACTACACACGATGATAGTTCTACACATTATATTACTACTCACGATGATAGTTCTACACATAATATTACTACACACGATGATAGTTCTACACATAATATTACTACACACGATGACAGTTCTACACATAATATTACTACACACGATGATAGTTCTATACATAATATTAGAGTATTATTAATTCATCCATAAATTATGAATCTTAATCATAAGGTTAAAGATAATGTTAATGATAAATTTAAATGGGAAAGAGGTACTGGTACTCGGACGCGCCGGCCCAATTCTGCTACAAGCATGGCGCTACCTCTAATTAGTCGCCTGTATCTTACCTCATAAAATCATCTCCTCTCGAATGCCTGCTGCACATCTTCGAGCCTTCTTTTGCAAGTCGATATCAGATAATCTGCCCGCCCGCTTGCCCTCTTATAGATAAAACAATACAATCCGGATCTAGGGTCCAGGATCCTACCCAAATAACGTGGACCACCAATTTAGCAGTCCAAACACGTGTAAAGAAGCTACAAACTGGTGCGCTATAAAAACACGATAAAAATTAGGGTTGCCCCTTTTTTAATTCATACAAATTATTTAATAATACACACACTGGAGTGGCACACCAACCCCAAGTGAGTTTTGGCTAGCGACAGTTTTTCGCGCCACTTGTCTCGGTATTGCGTTGTCTCTTGCCAGTTGCCCAGCCTGACGGTCGCGCAGATTCGATTCTTGGGAGGCAGCGGATCTTCTTATAACAGTGCCGTCCACACCTCAGCCAGTCGTCATATGTTTCTTACCTAGCTACTATGATCAGGGTATGAACAGGCATTATGTATGTTTCACATCAAAGGCTACGTAAAATGATGTTTTTTTAAATAGACTTAAATAATGTAGTAATCCAAAGATAAACGCTTATATCATATTTTAAGTATATATATAAATATATTGTTTTATTCCATTTTGACAACCCTGTGAAGTCACCTTCTATTTTTATACGTCGTATAATCTCATATACAAGTCTTAAAAACTGGTCACTGAGACCAGTTACACATATTTTTAAAATAAATAACGGATCTGTAATGAAAATACCAGTTTTCGAAAACACAAAAAGGAGGTTTTTGGATGCAGTTTTATTAACTAAATAAAAAAAAATGAATATAATTCACCTACAAGTGAAATACTGTTTATAAGGTCAGACGAATGTTGCTATTCTTACAGAAAACGGACAAGCAGCTCATCTGATTATAAGTCATTACTATTGCTCAATAACTGTTAGACATACGCAAATGCGTTGCCGGCCTTTGTCACCTGTTTTACTTGTTAATTTTACTATGTTACACATAATAATTTAAGTAATAAAGTTAATAAACTTAAATTTATCTCTTTAAGAAATCTGTTCGAGTTACTGAGTTTTAATTCAAACTTAGAAAGTTTGAGTATAAACCAAGAAAATAGAGTACTAGCGAACCCGACAGACGCTGTCCTGCCCGAACGTTGGGTTACTTACTATTTACTATATTTTATTATCCTATAATATTATTCGTGTTCCCTTTTCTGTTTCCTTTCCTGTTCCCGTTTTCTTACCCTTTCCCGATATTTTCGAAAATACCCGCATCAAACAGACAAACATTTTTAATAAAACAGTACACAATATACTAAAAATACTATATATTATAATACTTATGTCGGAGCCAGACATAGCCTCATTAGAATAATCATGTAGTGTGTCCGAGGATTTTGTGTCGCTGTGCAAAGTCTTTTAGAACTTTGAAGTCTTCAAGGACAAAAATGTACAAACACTTTGAGCTACGTCTGGCTCCGGCATTAAATAGACAAAGAAACATAATATTGTTTAACCATTAAACATTTATTTTCAAGGGACAAGGGTAGGCTCGAAGTCTAAATTAGTTAGCCCAAACGAACTCTTCCGATGAATAAATTGTAAATTATAACTTTGGGAAATTTCATTAAAAGTTCGGGAGTAGGCTTTTATAGGGCAAGTTGCTTTTATCCGGAATTCTCGAACAGTTGTTTCATTGGGCGCAAAATTTATTTGCAAACCGCCCACGATATTTCTTTTAGATATTGACAACAAAGGACAGAGGAAGTCGTGGCCTAATCAGTGGTCGGCATTTGAATCGGTCGCAAGGTTAAGTTGCTCTCGCTGCGACCGACTGGTAGATGGGTGATCCACTCTAGTACTGGTTTTATATTTGGTATCCGACATCCTCCGTGTTTCGGATGGCACGTAAAACAGTGGGGCGGGATACCGTATAGGCCTATTTGTAATAACATCAATATTTTTCTGAAAATATTTTGAATGTTGTTTTACTCCCGGTGACGCTGTCGAGGCCGATAGGGCCAACAGCAGAAACCACACAAAAAAAAAATGGACAAGAGTGATGTGAGTGCGTAACGTATTTGTACATATTTTTAGGCTTAATATATATCTATACCAACATATAAACGCGGATTGAAGCAAAGTAGTTTAGTATTTAATGCATAATAATATATAAAGCTGAAGAATTTGTTTGTTTACTTGAACGCGATAATCTCAGGAACTACAACTGTTCAGATTTGAAAAATTCTTTCAGTGTTAGATAGCCCATTTATCGAGGAAGGCTATATAAGGTTATATATCATGACGCTAAAATTTTTCACCTAATATTACGCGGCCGAAGTCGCGGGCGCAGCTAGTAAGCTATAATAGAAAAAATGATGTTTATTTATTTTGCGTTAGTAACTGCGCCACAGTTTTTAACTAATGCGGTTACTATCGAATTGTATAACTGTATGTTGTAATGTATCAATAAACTTATTTTATTTATACTCGTTCTATGGATTGCAAAACGACGCCGACGAAATATAATTGATAAAATTTTTAAGATGAAGATGATTTTGCAAAGATTGGTAACCAGGTCACGTAGCTTCAACGGACTTTAAAATTTCGTCCCAAGCTTGTGTGGATGGATTTGTGATCAGGTCTACATGCAGACACAGTTTTGACTACATGCAGACACACTTTTCACCTAGAGTTTTAAATTTGGTTCACTTTGCGGTTCGAAAGAAAAACTCTTAGCGAACATACATTAATGCATTTTCTATCTATTCTTAGGTACTATGAGTACCTAAGAATAGATAATAATAAAAAAAAATTGCAAATTATATTAAAGAATTAATATGACACATTATTTTTATTTATTTATATTCAATAGACCTATATATCTGAAAGTAAAGTTATAGCCGCCACACACGTATCGATAAATAGTTGCGATTTAACTGTGCAGTTTAAACGGCACAGTTAAATCGCAACGATTTATCGATATATTCGTAGCGGGCATTGGGAACACATTACGATTTCGCGACTGCCTACGACGTAGCATCCCGCGTAGCATATAACAAGTGCTACGACAATATATCACATAGAGTAACTTTTAGATATGCCCAATAATAATAAATTCATAGGAATATATACAGACGGTCGTCCCTTTCTAAGGTAGGCAACTTAATACGTATTTTATAGATACCAGCCGACTGATACAATTTTTTTAAAGTATCTAAATACATACTTATAGTATATATAGAGACTCGAGGCGGGAATCGAATCCACAACCCCCGGAGCGAGTCACGGTCACTGCCAACTGCGCCAATGGTCCGGTCTATATTCCTGTCTCCTTTCTAACTAAGCTTGGCTTTTACTAGGAGTGCGACATTATTCCAGCGGAGTTGGACTTTGAACCGGGTACCTTACGGATTTCATTCCATCCGATCTACCGTTGAGCTATTTACACTCAAATTATTGTATCCTATCTGTTCTTTAGGCATACATACATTTTCGTTAAAAGGAAAATATCTACATAAACATGGCATTATTACGTAGCTCGACACTAAGGGAGCAAAGCAACTTTTTAATTACTGTACTTAATTAGATTTTCGCCGACGTATTCGGGTCAGCCGCGCTACAGAGGGGCCTCCTGTTTGACGCGTTTCAAAATTAAGTGTGATGGAATGATTTGGAAATGGAAAACGTTACATCTATGTACGTATATAAAAACGAAAGACCTCCTTACAGGAAATCTCGAAAACCGTGGGACATACAAAGATGAAATTCTGCAGAGAAGTAGTTTATAGTCATACTAGTGCCCATATCACTCGGCAAAAAATTACGTTCACCCCTCGTGAAGAGCCACTAAGACATCGTTTCCCAAACTTTTTTCCAAGGCCCACTCATTATTACACATTATCTGCTTAACATCGAAGTCCGACGGATTATAGTCTTTAATTAATTATTGTTTCAGACATGTGGATCGGTAAAAAATATAATTCGTCTTAAAAAATTAAGAAAATCGTTATTTCTTTAACATAACACCGAGAAAATGTACTCATCTAGCCTATGTATCGCCGACTTTTATTATAACAATTGTAATTATTCTATTTGAAATAGAAAAAATAGTTATTACAGAAGCTTTTGCAACATTTACAAAATTTTTGTGATACCACATGTCAAATTATAAAGGTTAAACAAATAGAAAAAAAACGAAACTGTTGCATTTTAATTATTTTGCTCGCCAAATAGTCTATGCGCACAATTTCTTTAATGCCGGAGCCAGACAAAGTTCTACAAAACTGCGCAGCTACACAAAGTCCCCGGCCACGCTACATGATCATTCAAATGAAGATCTGGCTCCGGCATAAAAAAGTTTGACATCACACCTTCCTATATTCAATTTTAGAGCCTCCGTGGAAAAGTTTAGCTTAAAACAAATATTTTATAACCGAAATTTCTTATGTTGGTTTTAAATGACGTATGCCATAAAATGGTTTGGGTTATGTTGCACTGGAAAACTTTGTGACAGTGAAATTATTTAAAAATGATAACAAATAAATTAATAAATATACCTTCAAAACCGTTACAAAAAAGGCGATCTAAACTCAAACTGTACCAATTTTCATCTAAGATTATCTCACCCATTCTTAACACAAGCTGTACCATTTTTTGGACGTCAATCAAATACCTAGATTCTCATCTCCTTCTTCCTACGGTTATGCCTATCTAGTAGCAGGATCCGCTTAGATTGCAGAGGACGTGGCTATTAGGCGAGTTATGAGCAACTACCGTCTGACGTTATCCCCGGAACCTTCACAATCTCACGACGACACGACACGACACTCAGTGACATGAATCGGGACCCATAGATTAGCGCGGTTTTCGCAAAAAAAGAAAAAGGTCGCATATTTTAAAACAGTGATACAATGGGTAACATGTCATCTATCACCCGTCCGCATTAAGAACTGCTTAACCTAGCGACCTATTGAAGTGCCAACAACTAATTAAACTACTATTTTCTCCCAACGATTATTATTATAAATAAAATCTCAATTTTTTTTATTAGTTCTTATATAAATAAAAGTTTGCAGCGCCCCTTATGCTTAGACTGTCCAAACTTGTTTCAACGATTTATTCTGTATCAATTAATATTCAGTTTAAATTGATTTATGACAATAATATTATTTGGCAGCCATAGACAATCTATATTTTCGCGAATAAATTATTTACCAACCGAACTTCGTGAACTTTACGCAAGCATTATAATTTAACCGGTAAATAATGGTGGGTATAAGAGAAGTTAAGTATTCACGTTGTATATTAATGTTCTTAAATTTGTTATTAAGTACATTAATTAAAGTGTACAAGTATGTGGGGAAGTATATAAAGCACCACGTTTCTTCCTTCCACATATTTATATACAATATATACACAGTTAAGTATGAGAGATCACATTGTTAATTTTTTATTAGGAGAGAATCTCCAATACCTTCGGAATCTCCTGTTCCAGAAGAAGTACCCATTGATATCCAATCTGCTCTTACTAATGAAGTATCACAAGTTTTAGACACATCTCTCTCTTTAACTGAACCACATGCTAAAGAATCTTTAGACATCGAATCACAAGAAGAATCTGTTGAACCAGTTCAGGTAGAAGAAGAAACTTTCGTATCAAATGAATTCCAAAAAGAATCTCCTGTTTCAGTTGACATACAGTCTGCAGAGGTTACACAAAGAGAATCACCACATCCAATAGAACAAACATTTGAAGAATTACCAAGAGACCAGTACAACGAATTACTAACACAAAAACAATTTGAATTACCAGAAGAACCGATACATTCCAGTGAATGTTCAGAATCAAACATGGCACCAATATCAACATCATTCCCAACAGATACTGATTTTAAAGTGTCAGGTAGTCCTACACATTTAGAACAACCTGCTGGCCTTATGCCTATTGAATGTGAGCAAGTAGCAAGTATATCTCCAACACCTGAAGATCAATTCATATGTGTACAGAATAATATAGTGCCTGAAGAAACAGTTGCACTCACAAAATCTATTTCGGTTGAAGAATTGGGTGAATCTGAAACTGTTGCACCTGCAGAAATTCCTAAAACACCAGACACAGTTCCAGACGCAGATATTGTTACACCTGCACCTTCAGAAGCAGATGTGGTTTCACTTGTACCTGCAGAAGCAGATATTGTTACACTTGCATCCACATAAGTAGATATTATTACACCTGTATCTACAGAAGCAGATGTAATTACGCCAGTACCTACAGCAGCAGATATTGTTACACCTGTACCTAGTTATATACGTACATATATAGATAGTTCAGTAAATATTCTATTCAGTTATAAATAGATATTTTAGTAATTAGTCATAGGTTCTGAATGTGGATATTGTGGCGCGTTCGTAAACAGTTGGTGAAAGAGGCCGGTTGTAAAGCTGGTTCATATAATATTAGCTCAGTGGAGCTGTGATGTGGGCCATAGGAAAATTATGTGTTTATTAATTATAATTAGAATAATGAACACCGTTAGTAGGTTTGTGCGTAAGGCAACAATAATAGAGCGAACCGAGCGGTACGTGTTTATAGTTTTACAGTCAATACGCCTAAGCCCAAGTTTTTACCTTATTCTTCATTTTAACTTTACCCTTTCGATGTAGTTCGAGATATTTTTAATTGATAATTAAACTTGGGAACCCTCCATAAAATTGCATACTCAGTTTTCAAAGGTCGCCAAGCTGCTGCAGAGCTTTCAGGTAGTGCAATTGTTTATGACTGTCGGTTTTCACCGTGCCATAAGAGTAACTTACTAGACCTCTGATAGATTTAATACTAGCACGTGCGACGCAACCTCTGCCGACAGGTACTCTTTGCGTTAAGCTATTGTTCTAGCATTATATGCTGCACGCATCGTGGCAACCCGCAATAAAACATTCAACAGCTACAAGGTGATGTGTTCCATCTAGTACCTAGGACGAGACACTAAATACGAGTCTTAAATTTCTCTATTTTAAAGTAGAGTTTCGCTACTAGGGCACTACCCACTCTACAGACTATTCAGAAAATTTAGAATCAAAATATTTGGATTTGATGATTAATAGCTACTCATAGTTTTGTCACACTGTTATCGAAAATTTCTTAGATTCTACCAACATTATATGAGACACGGTTTAAAGTGAAATACACCAGTTTTGATATCGCTTATGGCATACCGAATGGTATATGGGAAACTGGGCTACCAGGTAGCACTTGAATGACAGTGGTTTCGATTTTATGATAATGTTTTTTTTTCCACATTCCTATACTCGGTTTGTGCAAACGAACACATATATCTCATGAAAAAAGATGCTGTGTGTCTAACCAACGATGTAAAACAGAAAATTAATCGAACGAATTTCATATTAGACAAAAAA
>JANCMC010043217.1:20365979-20589317 GCA_024363005.1 Charaxes varanes
AGATCAGTGTTAGAGTGGGTCACCCAACTATCAACCAGGCACGGTAAGAGCTGCTTAACTCTCACTCATTAAGCTACTACCTTCTCAGGCAGTGCTACGTTACAAATAATAAATCTATTTCTCTCCTTTCTTCAAATAAAATTGATGGCATTGATTATATTGTAATTGTAAACCGATTTATATAAAGTATTAACTAAGTAATGTATTTCCAAATCCAACCAGCGCTTAAACTACCAATTCTATGAGTCAAGTAATCTCCAATAAATCATTCACTCAAATTACTCATTATATTCGACACACTGGATATTATCGTTAATTTGATCAGTAATAGAGATACCGTCGATTGATTGAACCTTTCAGCATCGGCCCACCCTGCTCCCCTTGACCCATCGAAGGCTGGACCAGAATCCTAAGCTAACTTACCTATTTAAGGGAAAATAGATTTGAAGTCCATACATGTCCCCATTATTTTCCTGATTTATTCTGTATAGATATTTTTTTTATTACAAAGAAACACTGAGCAAGAATATTTGGTTTCGTCTTCAAGTGTATAATGAATGACCGTCAGTACATCATTTTCAAGCTCAGAATCATGAAATTTCGTATTTTCAGTGCTTTTTTGTTAGAAAGAAATGTGTATCATCTCCTGCATCTGCAAGTTCTAGTCTTTATTAGCTAATAAATAAATATTGTAGACTCACAGTTTAAACCATCTTGTGTCTTTACTTGTCGATTATTCTACTCAAAGCTTTCTTTGTATGATGGTAGAGATCTTAAGCCTGAAGTCTATACAGTAAAGATTAGTATTTTAAAATAAAAAATATAATTTATATAATATCCGTTTTCAGTGGGTTTTTATAAACGTCAAGTTCCGTGTCCGCATTTGTCCAACATTAAAAGTATTCTGCTGTAAAAATGCACGCGGCACAGCGTTAAAGCTACGTTTACATAGAAACCTTTTGTAAATTTTGGAATAGAGCAACTTTATATCTCTTGTGATATAGGAAGTTCACCTCTATGGGGATATAAAGAGCTTTTTTATTTATATTTATCACTAGTTGTTACCGCAACTTCGTCGGCATAAAATTAGGTGAAAAATTTTAGCGTAATAATTTATAGCCTTCCTTGGTAAATTGGCTCTCTAACATTGAAAGAATTTTTCAAAACGGACCAGTAGTTCCTGAGATTAACGTGTTCAAGCAAACAAACAAACAAACTCTTCAGCTTTACATATTCAAAATATAGATAGGCAACGACGACACCTTTAGTCCATAGTACATAATTTTGGAGGCATATACCAATTTGTATATACCAAAAAAAGGAGGAGGTTCGCAATTCGGATTTTTTTTTGTATATTCACAGGTCACCGATTTAATCGAACATCAAAATCAGTGGTGCGATTTCTGAAAAATCGATAAAACTGAACGTTGTGTTCAGTATATCCAGCATAGATTAAGGTGTAAATAGTTAAGAGTGAATACGACCGTGGGCGCCAGAGAGCAACACTCTGATTCTCAAGTAGGAGAAGAAATTACTGTGTGTGAGCACAGCCTACATCTACCCGCACCGCCGTGACACCACCGTGACAAATGGCGGCCGAGCGACCCAACAATTATCATATTTATGTAAAACATCTGTTCCTTGCACACCATAATTACAACAAAATACATAAACTGTCCGTTAATACTGTTTATGGGCAGCATCGATCATTTCAAACTCTATTATGATATTAATTTATATCTAAATTAATTTTTATCTCGCCTGTCGCAATATTATATGTGTTTTGTGGCATTATATTCTCTTCTGACTTTACCTCCCCCAATTTGTACTGTGTCTGTAAGATGATAGCCTCGTTAGCTCAACGGTGGAAGGATGGACTGAACTACAAGATGTGTTCGGTTAGGCGCTAGCTTATTGTGCTGCTCACACTATTTTTTAAATTAAAAATAATGAGTATAGTTCAGATTTAAATTCAAAACCCCTAAGCTGAGCATCTAACGGGCAGCTCAATGTTTTGGGAAAAGCGTATCTGAGAGCTGATATTTCAATTCTCAATCGAATGTAACCTAACAGACAGTTAAAGACGCCGGCCTCAATCAGAACATCCATCCCACTTTTGGAAGAGACGTTATGTTCGTCATTATTCATATTGTATAAATTTTGCAAGACTTCCTCGGATGATATGTGAAGCTTTCAGACATATTGCACAGAATCACTGAGCAAAGCTCTACGCTCTATATAAATTTTATCTTAATTGAAAGCATTCATACATTCTCGCAGACCTAAAGCTGTAGCGCTAAAATGTTTCATATTCGGGATGTATGTAAGAGCTATAAATTTGCCTTCATTAATAACACAGGCTCGATTCTAGAGCCTAAGTCCTTCGTTTAAGAGCGATCGGCTCTGTTTACATAGGCCGAGCCATGCTTAAGCAGTAATAGCCTTTATTACAATAGAAATACGGATTGCTTGTAAATAAGGATCTAGATTGACCAAGTATTTAGGGTTGCGTCTTGCACGTGTTCTTTTTAATACAACAAAATCATTAAAGTGGTACAAACAGCGTATTCTTAAATCACCCACAGAAAAGGCGCATCAGAATCATTTCTTTTAAAATAAACAATAGAACGATTTTCTATGTTGGAAAAATTAACTTACATAATAAGCTTTTGCCACATTTAGCAAAATGAAATATTATTTGTTTGTTGAGGTTTGTCTTAAAAATACTTTGGAAATCGTGGGTACATCTATATATTTTTTAAAAGCTTCTGGAATATCTTCTTTAGCGGCCACTTCCCTTTTCCTTATTGACACTTCTTCAATGAGATACTCCCTCCTTCTCCTCACGAAGCAGACGCCCGCCAGTCGCCACCCATCACGCAACTCTGCCAGCATACCAACCTCGGAGCCGCAGCCCTAGAGTGGATTTATGCGTTTCTCGGAAGCGTCGGCAGTAAATCGCGAATTTTACGATAATTTCGCATTTACTACACATTCCCACATTTTAGTTACGCAGAATTGCTTGTATAGCCGCCGGTTTGTGATCCCCCGTTTACTGCCTTTATCTTTGTGCTTTATAAAGTACTCGCTAAATTGGCTTTATATTGTTATCAATTGACAAACTCATTCGCTTGTAACTTTATTACTAGCTGGATCGGCCGACGTTTTCTAATAGTAGTCCAAGTTATTTTTAGGGTTCCGTACCTCCAAAGTAAGAAAAGGAAACCTTATACGGTCACTTCGTAATCCGTATGTTTGTCAAGGCTCTTTTTTTCAGGAACGCAGAAGAGATCTGCGGTTCCTTGAAGCTGTGACAAAATCAACCCTCTAGATGTACACAATCAAAAAATATGGCTGTTTATGTTACGTTTCCCATACATTTGCAAAGGTAACCAAAACCTATAGGGTACTTTCCGTTGATCTCAAAAAAATTATGAACAAGAAGAAGCTGTATCTTGAAGAATAGGAAAAATTCTAAAACAGTAAATTTGTGGAAAAAAATTGCAGTGACTTTATCAAATTGAAAGATATGTTATGAAAAGTCGTTTTCGTCATCGCATAATACTTTACCAGGTTATCCTGGTAAAGTATTATGCCATGGTACGGAACCCTTAATGTGCGAGTCTGACTCGCACTGGCTCGATCGAAACGTTATCATCTGATCTGGAAAAACATACAAAATAATATATTGCTTGTACGAAGCAATTTATATAATTTTTTCATCAAAGCATGAGAAAATGACGGATTTTTAATTATAAAGATCGAACTGAGTAAAACTAAATTTAATCGTTTTTCAATACAAATTAACAAGAACTAATCTCGATCCTACTGCAATATAAATATTGTATAAATGATATAAAATCTACTTTAAGATACAAAATGACAACACTATGATTACGGGTGATCGTTTATAAACTTTAGAAGATTTGAAAGTATTAAACTCTTCATTTTCTAACGAAAGAAGAAGAAATTAATAAAACAAATATTATAAAAACTAAAGATATTCAATCTAATAAAATAGATATTACAATATTAAGGACAAAAGTCCCTAAAATGTTAAATACAAGAAATAAAAAAATATGGGTACTCTATATATCCTTACTTTGGATATGTTATCTTCTAGACGGTCAGGCTAAACCATAGATAACATCGACACTTTGACAATATTGTTTTTCGATTATAGTGTACATTGTCGATTATAGTTTTCGATAATAGTTTATTTGACAATAGTGTTTTAGTTTAAAAAAAATTAAAACAAATCAGGAGTATGTCTAATCAACGCCGTAACGTAGTCCCTTAAGTCGTTTCAGGATACGTTAGTGGTGACGTAGAGTACGCGACCATTTCCTGAGACCAAGACCTACATTCGCTCAATTTGCATTAAATTGCAAGGCGACACGAAACGTTGCAGGCTAAAATTCATAACTTCTTCTACAGCTTAGGAAATGCTCTTATATAAGCCGCAAAATCTTGTGTAACTTCCAGCTTTGACATAGCGAACCATAATCGTAATATGACTTTCTAACCATATTGCGAAATTCATTTTCATTGGATCATAATATTGAATTATGTAAGCAAATTTAATTTTACTAGAGGTATCCTGGTAGTTCTTATTCAGCCACAGTTCTTTAGATTTGCGTACTATATGCTTATTTTAAGCTATATGTATATAAAATTTGAATTTTTTGTACAACAGCATTGTAATATTTTGATGATTAATATTTTTACCGTCGTCATGATTCGTCGTCTTTGAAACGTGTTATAACGAAAAACATACAAGTGTGTGTAATTCACGTAAATCGTTTGGTTTTGGTGAGTGTGTGTATATTGCACATTAAAAAATAATATTAGCATTCATACACTCTTCTCTATATCTATACTAATATATAAAACTGAAGAGTTTTTATGTTTGTTTACTTGAATTCGATAATCTCAGTGACATCTGGTCCGATTTCAAAATTATTTCAGTGTTAGATAGCCCATTTATCGAGGAAGGCTATAGGCTATATACTAACACGATAAAATTGAATCTAATTTTTCTACCTAATTTTACGTGTACGAAGTCGCGGGCGCAGCTTGTAAACTGTAATTGTGCCAAATTTAATTACTTGTCCGTCCGCGCAATTTTCGTACAATGGTACAATAAGTTTTCGCTTCACATGTTAACTTAATTTTATCATTTCACCGTCCAAGGCATTCCTACTTTTATGTACAAAATTACTTTCAATAACATATTACCATTTCAGCGGGAGGGAACCCTACAATATCTTTTTGAACTTCGCTAATTGTATCATTATTTACGCCTCACTGCAAACGTTACGTGATATCAAAAAAAGCCTTTCCCAATATTCAGTAAGCGTACACTGGTGAAACGCAAGCGGCATGCAAAAAATATTTACAGTTAATTCAGATTTCATATGAATATAAAATAGCGAACGGCGCTATCTGACTCGCGTTTGCCGTGAAAAAGGTTTTATCGGCACAAAATATATGTTATATTCTTAAGTAATTACTGTGCTAAAACGATAACATTTAAGTATATTAAAATGTACACTATTACTAGCGGCCGCGGCAGACGTCGTCGTGCCCTAACATTTGGTTACTTACTATTTACTACAATTTATTATATTATAACATTATTCCCTGTTCTCATTCCATTTCCTCTTCGCTTTTGCTTTGCCATCAAATCTTGTCCTAATTATTATTATGAATATATTACGAATACAACAAAAAATAAACTATCCGATTTGGTGCAGCCGTTCGGAAATTATGCACGTGCATACATTTCAGCTACTCTTATCTTTCCAGTTGAATCAAACTGCACACGGTGTGCAAATTTTATTAAAATCGGTTTAGTGGTTCAGGAGTCCATCGCGAACAAATACCGTAAGGCATAATTTATATATACATATTAAGAAATATAAAGGGAAAAGATTTGATTGTGTGGGAAAAATTCTTTCACCAATGGAATCATACATTATGACTGATGAACATAGGCGATAGAATATTTTCAAAACAGATATGTATCCGTATAAAAATGGGATTAATTAAGGTTAGGAAAGTTAGTAGTATAATTAAAATAATAAATCCAATTAAGTCTTTAAAGGTAAAGAATTAACCAAAAAGGAACACCTTTACAGTATACATAATTGACATCACAGCTTCAGTGCTCGCAGTGTATATCGGAACACAAACTTTATCTAAGGTCTCGCCGTTCGATATTTAAAAATGTACATATATACTAAAAACTAGTGTTGTTGCCCTTTTGTTATCAGGTAAATTAGTATGTAAATAATGAGCTGAAATATGAGAATGGTTTTAAAATCTTAAACCCCTTTTAATTGATATTCGAACAATTAGAAAACCTACCCCTACTTCTCTATAACTCTATATATTCATTCACTGCTTTCCCACTTATATCCTCTCTAATATATTTTTAGGGGTCCGTAGTCGCATAAGAAACCCTTTTCATATTCATTTATTTAATTGCACATGTTTATTTGTACATGATGCCCCGTTAGGGCGTTGCAATTTTAATGGATAAAATTTATATCGAAATTATTTTATATTAGTACAATTTTATAATATATTAAAGTCGGAAGGTGTCAAGAAAATGAGATAATTATAGTAAATTTAATTTAATTAGCAGTATAAAAAAAATGGGTAAAATAATTTCGATTTTCGAATGTCAAGGTTATTCTAATAATGTCAAATTTGCTAATCATGTCAAGTACTAATAATGTGGAATGCATAAAAAAATGTCACAGTTTCGCTCAGTCCGTCCGTCTGTCTCTTAGGACTTCAAAGCTATTAGATGTAGAGACTTGAAATGTGCCTTATTCATAGGGCATGCTAAATAAAAACTCTTTAAGAAAATTATTTTGAGCAAAATCGGAAAATAACTTTTGAATTTTTTAACTGACACGTTAATCATAACCCTTCTATATAAGCATGTCTTGACACGCTCTTGGCCACTTTTTATTCATACATTAGGCATAGTTTAGGTATGGCGAATATTTCATGTCCCCCCAACTAAGCGTAATAGTTGTATTTTAGGAGTGGGTGTGAGGAAAGCCCACTGGAGCCGGAGAAGAACTAAGCACAAAGCGGATGTCCGTAGGCTATATCCTTTAAGCTATTGAGTTTCATTTTTTGATCATAACTATATATATTAAAAAAAAAAACTATCAAACTAATTCGTGTTTTTTACCATTTATAAGTGAAGATCTATAGGACGTCACCGACCCGAACGCTAGCAGTATAACTTAAATATAATTACAATAAAATAAATTTGTCATACATTATAATAATATATAATTCTCAAATTAAAAAAAACAACGTACACGAACGCCAACGCTGATGTATGTACATGACAAAAAAGGTTGATAAAAGAGGGTCACCAGGTCACCTAGTAACTGGTAAAATTAGGCGTTTTATTTATTTTTTATAATTTAATATACTTATTACGGAAAACAAGCGAGAAAATGCGGATCGCAGATTACGCAAAATAATAAATCACTCCTCAGTGAGCGCCAGTTAAATGATTCATTTAATTAGCGAGTCCACTTTATTTTAGCTCGGCAACCGATATGATCATTCAGTTTATGCATAATATATATTTAAAAGTTATAATAATATATAGAGCTTCAAATATCGACTTAAAAAATTAGGGTTGTTCTTTTGTGGACGCCTTTGAAAACGTAATATGTTCAGTTGAGGTTTTTAGGTTGAAGACAAAGAGAAATCATTAAGGACGGTCACAGATTATATAGACAATTTTCCGCCTTCGACAAATCGCCTCACGTTTCTAAAAAAATACATAAATCAATTTAGATAATCGGATAAGAGGCATTGTTTTTAAATTATTTATTCTCCATGACCATGACGTTTCATTCGTCATTCGTACACAAAAGATTTACCGGAACATCTTATCTAAATGGAATAAGGTATTTCCGAAGATTTTGCACGGGTGTTTCGGTATTTCTATGGTAGCTTGCGGTTTTCCTTATTTATATTACACTATTCCTATAATTTTATACAGTACCCATTTATGTTTTAATTGTCCATCTCTAAAGGAGATCAATAGTATATTTTTAATAACTTATTTGTTATATATTCTCGTCTACAGAGGCGTTTTCCAAAATCTTTCATAGAGATTGAAGCTTTGAAGTGATATATCTAAACTAATATATAAAGCTGATGAGTTTGTTTGATTGTTTGCTTGACCACGCTGATCTCAGAAACTACTGGACTGATTTGAAAAATTCTTTCCGCAGTCTTAGGTCATCTTTAGGACCCCAACAATCTCTACTATCCCCCAACCAATATCACTCAGTGAATTCCATCGAGACCCACTGTTTTATGCGCCTTCTGAAACACACCTGAATGAACAAAGAGCCCACAATTAACTTGTAAGCTACTGTAAGCAAGCTAGTTGAAGTAAATGCGATTTATTACACTACTAGCTTAAACCTGCAACTTGGTCCACATTGTTTGCTTCTGCTTTCACACAAACCCTATTTTGTTTCTTTGAAATTTCATTTTTGCAACAGAAAGTAGCAGTATGTCCTTCTTCAAAGTCAAATCTATCTATATCAAAATTTGTTAAACAGTTAAAACGTGGGATTATCAAAGATGAAGACTTATTTTCAATCATCCAAGTTAATTTTTAACTTTTATACGTTTGATACACTGAAGAGGAGTTGCTTGGATGTTAAAATTCTTTAATGGCTATTGTATTTGTGAAGGGAATCCACAAGGACAGGCTAGTGCTGGTCTGATAACATTAATGTAACTGCTCTATGACTAATATTAGTATTTTTACAGTTAGAAAAATGGAACCAATAATAGTTATTATAAACAAGCTATTTCCCGGGTATGAAGTCTTATGTGTAAAGTTGCAAGGGCATATACTTCCTTAATCTAACCTTACCAAACGATCACTGGAAAACATCACTTATAGGATATATAATAAGTTAATCCATTGTTTATATATTTTTTTGTATTTGTATGTTTTTGTATCTTTTATTGGTATAAAAAACAAATCCGTTTTTAACTGAAGTCTACTGACTATAAACTTAAATTGCCCTGCCACATTTCTTATTAGCACATCCCGCGGTTTTCGAAATGTCGTGTTAGATGACCTTTCGCTTTTATATATTTAAATATTGTTTCAAAAGAGAAAAAAAAGTGTAATATTTTGTCTATCACCTAATAGGCACAACCTTTTTATTGTACCCAATATGTATATTTTCAACCGACCTAAAAAAAGAGGAAGTTCTCAATTCACCTTTATTTTTATATTTGTTACCTTGGGACTTTCGACTCGTTGAACCGATTTTGATGATTTTTTTTTTATTTGAAAGCTTTTTATATTTCAATTTTGTCCAGTTTTGACAATATGAAGTCGCTTTTTTTTAATTTTATTGTTTGAAAAAAAAATGTATTTGTTTCCAGGTAAAGGGCCTAGCCGAACCACCACCGCAGATGCCCAGCATCAAGCGGGAGGGCTAGCCCAGTGTCAAAGACATCAACGGGCCAGCCAACAATATACATACTCTTTTTATACCAATTTCGGCTCAAATTTATCTTTATATTGTATAGATGTGAACAAAAGCAAAGAAAACAATCGATGCAGTGTGCCCATATAACGTCGCAATGAGTTAGTACGTACGTTTAGCACGCTATTGGTCCCGCGTGCCCACTTCCCCATAATCTAGCGATGTGCACGCCACGTTATCGACGATTGCCAATTCTTCCTACGGTAACAACGTGTTCTTTTCTACGGGATTTATAGCCTATTAGATAAATCGTTGAGGCATTGTGTTAACTATTGGGATTGCATTACTATAATATTGTTAAGGCGGTAGAATGATAGATGGGTGACTTATCCTAACACTGGCTTTCAACATCCAACCTTCTCCGTTTTACTGAAGGCAAGTAAAACAGTGGGTCACGATTAGTGTCCATGAGTGATATTAGTCAAGGGATGACGTCAGATGTCAATTGGTCATCTTAACTCGCCCCATAACCACTTTCTCTGCAATTTAAATGGTACTAGATCGGGATAACGTTAGTTAGAAGTATAAGAAGACCTGTTGATACGTGTATGATATATTTTTGCAAGGAGGCTTTCTCTTGAGAAATGAGAGGTCTTTATGCAATGCAAATGGCTGAACGTACACTTGTTTACTGTACGTACTTTTGTTTAATGAAGCCTCATTTTCAGATAATCCAACATAGAGATTCTAGTTTGGCTTATGTTCATGCCTCGTTAAAATTTTAATGTAATTTCAATCATTAATTTTACAGTAATTTTTATAGTTCTGCAATCCTACATAGAACGTACCCCCCCCCCCCCCCAAATTTTCCACCTCATCCATGGAGCGCCTTGGAAAGTTCGCTCGTGAAACACATTTTTAGGTTCAACTTGTATGAGGTTATTATTAATTAATTCTTTGTTAGAAAGGTGTAGTAGGAAAAGTAACCAAACTGCATAATTACCCAATGTTATATACCTACTAACTGCTTAATTCAGTCTTGCTAATTTATCGCAAAGCGTCAGAGCACACTGTAGCACGAAGAGTCAGTGTCGATTGAGAAGTGCTCGTTAGCCCCTGAATAACTCACCAATTAGAGCGCTATAGGGTTGTCACCGCGTTGCAACGAAAATGACAATAATATTTAGTATGGAATTAAGTTGGGCCGCCGTGTAGGGTGCAAGGAAAACGAATTTATAACTTATATTTAATTTATTGTTGGGAATGCTTCTATATGATAAAAAATATGAACTATCTTTTATTGACTCCCGTCTAATGTTAGGACAAACAGCACAGCCTAGCCTAATAACTCCGTCTGAGATTTAAACTAAGAGTGACCTACAGGAGAATGTAAAGCTAATTTATACGAAGGGAAACGTATTGACGGTGATTTTTTTTTTACGTGGGGAAACCCGGTACATACACCCGGTTATGTCGGGCTCCAACCGACTAAAACCCCACGGTAGTTCCTCTTTGACACTACGCGGCGGAAACACGGGAACGGTCTTGCAAACTACCACTTAAAGGGAGACCTATGCCCTGCTGTGGGTTATCAAGGGCTCAAAATGATGATAATGATAAATGTCAAATAAACAATTATATACAACTACTAGCTTACGTTATACATGAAACTAACAAAATGTTATGAATTTATTATTATTAAGGAACAATTTTTCTGAAATTATTAAGAAACCATATAATAATCTCTAAAGAAACCATATAATCTAGAGTATTTATCCAATAGCAGATAAATTATATTTCGAAGACCTCAGATGACTTAGCACGAACATTCTCTATAGTTTTACTCGAAAAGTCAAATGAAGGTTCGTGCTTACATTTTACACGACTTATATGGCCGAAGCGTCGAGGATTCGATTCCTGCGAGTTCTGATTTCATTCGTGCTAGAAATATTGAGCAACTAAGTTGAGTAAAACTATAGCATTAATGTTTTATTTGACCTTCGGTTTAAAAAGTATAAGTAAGTAAAACTATCGAGAATATTCGTGCTAGGCCCTCAGGTCCTTTTATTATTATATATTGTGACTTACTTTTCCAAGCTGTTCCCTTTGACTTGTCCAAAAACTCTCAACAGGTCTTCTTTGTTGGCCGTACGGAAAATCTAAAGAAAAATATTAAGTAAGTTATGTCAAGAATATATTATAAAGTTATAAAACTTCAAATAGCTTTGCCTAATGCTTCAAGCTTTCCCTTTTTTTTTTTAATCAATTTAGTCCACAGGCCAGTGCCTTTTTTAAAGTATTATATTAGGGTATTAACTTTCTTTTTTTTACCCCTCCTTTCTTATAACTCTACGAGTTCCCTTTCCCTATTGCGAACTGTACAAAATTTTGACATAATAGAGGATGTATTGCCATCATTGCAATCCAGTTTAACAGCAGCTAATTGAAGTTCCTTACCCTGACGAGTTGAGCGAAAAAGCCGGCAGATTTGGAACTGGCTTCGCTGCCAAGTAGCTTGCAGGTCTCCTTAATGGCGCTCAGACAATTTTGGGCGTTGCTGTTACTTGCAGAGCCATCGTGCGGGTTCTCGAAGATTATGGATCGGCTCTCAGGGCAGTTGTCTGAGTAATAAGAAAATGGTTGAATATCGAAATTCTTCATCTTAGAGATTGCAGAGAATGTGGCTGTGGGGCGAGTTAAGTTAACCGACTGCAGTCTGACATCATCCCCGGAACTCTACAATCTCACGACTAATGTTACTTAATGGGGATCCACTGACTTGTGTGCCTTCCGAAACACGGAGGAGGATATTTGAAATCCAGTGTTAGAATTGGTCTCCCATCTGTCAACTGGCCGCGATAAGTACTACTTAATCTAGCCACTACTTAAGCTACGACCTTATTAAATTCAACCTTGTCATATAGGGACTATGTAGAACGAACAAATATATCTATTATCAAGAGTTTAGACAATTTTAAATCACGGTGAACTTCTGTATGGGAGAGCGATTTACTGATTGTCTTTTTTTTACTCAGGGTCTTAACAATCACAGTCTTTTAATTGCAAATTACGTCAAATATGTTTAAATTAATATCAACATTAGTTGATAGAATCAGTCACTTTGCGGAAATCCATGACTTGCATGAAAAACTAGACGACGATGCTGAAATCCGCGTATAAATACAAGAGAATATGGGTACAATGCTGGGTACAATTTGATTGGTCCGTTGGCGTAGTGGGCAGTGTCCTGCCTTCCGTTCCGGAGGTTGTGGCTTGGATTTCCGCCTCGAGTCTGGGTATATTATTAACATGTATGGATTTATATATTTCTAAAAAAAATTGTAAAGGTAAAGTGTATAACAGGCGTCTGTTATCTATAACACAGGCATTAAGTTATCAACCTTAGGAACAAACGTCCGTGTGTCATGTAGTCCAGTATATATTTATTTATTCAATGCTGAAACCCGAAAGCCACACAGCTGAAACCCCCCTCACCCTCAGCACAACACTATACTGCTTTAAGATGTGCCTCAAAGCACGTTTCCCTTCGATACCGAAGCATCATCAGGAGATAACCTCTACAAAGATTAATTGCAAAGTGATGGGTAAAATTTATTCCTAATAATATATCCTATGCTGGTGGTGGTGAAAGTGCCTGAGGCGCTTCAGAAAGTCAGTGTAGTGTGTAAAAGTCAAATCGAAGTTTAAAAATGGTAAAGAATGTGTGCCATTCCTTTTTTTTCGAATTCATTCGGTCGTTTTTTATGTTCAGCCCGTATCTTTTTGATCCAATGCATTTTATATTGAACTTAATGGCAGCTATAAAACCTCTGTGGCAATTTTAGATGAAAATAAAAACAGTGCAGTAATGTAATTTCATACAACATTACTGCACCGTTTTGGTTTTAGCAGAAAAAGGCATTTTTTGTGATCAGTTATGTAGTGATAAATGATAACATTACTGCATAGTTGAAAGAAAAATATATTACACAAAAAAAGATACTCCTGCAGAGAAGTTGGAACAGATCTAGAAAAGAGAAAGAGGAAAAACAGCCTTGATAATGACTGTATTGATTTCGTTCGATGTCATGGGAAAACCCTAGTCATATTATGAAGGCCATAAAAATAGCTCTATAGCACAACTACGAGTGGAGTTTTTATTCGAAGGGGCTCCTAAAGCCACTTTCGTCAGATAAGTGGGGCGGAGGCGGTTCAAGCGCCATTAAACTCTATCTCGGACAACTTTTACCGACTTCCGTGATTCACTTTACGGTTTGTGCGGCGCTGAATTTACATGTCTCGCTAACTTTCAAAGTTTCAGCGTCATTTGGTGTGTTGTTGCTTTCCGCTCTAAAAAAATGTACGTAAATATTTTACGTTTTCGAATCTATAAATGCAAATTAAACTAAAGTCGGATTGTAGCGTGGGAGAAAAAATGCTTTTCTTTCAGCTACGCATTATTGTTATCATTAATCGCTACATAATCGATCACAAAGACACCTTTTCTGCTTAGTGCTCAAAACAATGCAGTAATGCTGTATGAAATATCATTACTGCATTTTTTATATTTTCATATAAATTTACCACTGAGGTATTTAGTTTACTTTTTTCCATTAAGTTTCATGTGCGTTGGATCAAAAAGATACTGGCCGAAAATAAAAATCAACTGAATGAAAACCGAAAAAATTCGTGCACATTCTACACCATTGTATATATTTAACAAGAAAAGTTTAGAAAATGGAAATAGACAGCGATTTAGTCCAAATAAAAGCAGATAACGCACCTTGCTGTAGTGAGTAATTAAAGCACTTGTGTAAATCTAATACCAACTTAACACTTGTGTATTAACGAATCACTTTCCTCCAGATGTAATAATCTACTATTACTTTATATGTATGACTTTTATACACTACCTATAACAAAAATCGACTATTTTCGATTTTATAATAATGATGTGTAAAACTGTAATGTATATAAACACAATTATTTTCAATTATACATCATTAATTGAATATATTTTTAAGTAGCTGCTTCCCGCAACTTTGTCTACGTATAATTGAGAACGACTTCCTGAATCTGGCCCTTTCGAAATATCCCTTCGTAGTGGATGTCTACTATCTATGAACTGCATCATTAACATATCACATCATTTTACGTCCCGCGGTTTTTTTTTATGTTACAAGGGGGCAGACGAGCAGGCAGCAGGCACCGAAGTGCCTACCGGCGCCCATGGATATCTACTTAAATTTCTGTCATAATGAAAGATAGCATATCTTTCATCGCATAACTCTCTTGGGTAAAACCCTTCCGTTAACCATGTTTCTGTGATCAATAATAAGTCATACTCATTGCTTAATATATTTTGACGCAATTCTTCAGTTTTTGTGCGGAGACCGCGAACGTTTTGATATAATAGTGACAAACGTTTAATCACTGCTCTGTCTTTTATTGTACAAAATTATTATTCCAAAACTATAGGGTATTTGTGTACACATAATATGTGTTAGTGTATTGATAGGATAAAAATATGACCAATGAAGTATAATAATAATAAAAGTGAAGTAGTTAACGTAATATTTAATACCTGTGTGCAGTTTATATGTGTATTTTATCGCGTGTGTGTGTGTGTGAAAGATACTTGTATACGACCATGCATTAAACATACAAAAAGGAACGTAAAATGGGTATTTTTTGTTTCATAAAATAATATAATTATGAATTTAGTTCATAAGCAAAAATTGTCTAGCCATACATATGTTAAAAAATGGAAAATTTCAAGAGATATCGAATTTATATAATTTTTGTCAAATCTTTTTCTGATCTTATATTTAACACCGGAGATTCCTCGTTCTTGCGTAAAAAAAATATTGCAATTTCTCACCCAAACAAATTTATAAAATTTGTCTGTAGAAAGAGCTTTGACTCTTTTTAGCAGATTCTTATTCTTAGGCGTTAAATCTTCGTTTACAAAAATCTTACGCTGAGCACCCTCTATGTCTAAATTGGTTGTATTAATACCTCTTGATTTCCGTAATCCAGATATAATAGCGTCCTTTAGATCTCGGTTTTTAAGTTTTGCAACAATTGTTTTGGGTCTACCAGGTCTACTCTCCATTGCTTGAACTCGTGTTGCAAAATCTATTTGGTCTGTTGACAGGTTTACTCCCGCATGTTTAGCAATATCAATGACCAATTTGATTGGTGACTCTCGTGGCAATTCAGGTAAACCAACAATTTCAATATTTGACATTCTTGCCCATTGCTGTTGGGTATTGATCTGTGATTGTAAATCAGTAAGCTCACCTCTGGCCTCCTTCACCATAGACTCCAAGATCTTAAAGTCTGTTTCTAGAAGATTGTGTTCTATGCGTAGTTGGTTATGAGCTTCCTCTAACTTCTTTGATTCAGTAGTTAATTCGTTACGTAAATCAGCTACCAAAGATATTTTTAGTTCATTAAATATAGTTTCAACCATTGGTTTGAGTTTATCTTCAATTCCGGCTTCAAGGTTCTGAAGAATATCATTAGTCTTGATTTGTATATCTTCCCACAAGAATGTTCTTGGTTGCTGCATTGGAGATTCATAAGGCGAAGATGTAGCGGAGGAGTCAGGCTCACATTTTTCTTGCTGTTTAGATGGGTTTTTAGCTGATTTGGAGGCAATTCTACGTTGAAACTCAAGGCATGACGGACATTTCCACTGTGCTCGAGACGACTGGGATTCTTTGCCGAGTTTTACAGTCAGAATGATAGTGCTGTGAACAGTCTATACATTTTATTCGCTTCTGCGTAACTGCTATATTTTCATTGCATACTTGACAAGTGAAGCCCATATTGACGTAGAATATAATATGTATATATAAATATAAATAAAAAATGAAAAACTTTTGAAAAAGTAAAATAAAAAAATAAAAAGTTTAAAGTTAGAAACCGCTGCTGGGATTGGAACCACGGCCGGCAAATTTCGTCCGAGGAAGTAGTGACGTTTGTATTATAAGACCAATATGCACTAGGGCAAATTGTTAAAATAATTATTCCTTATTAAGTTTTCTGACGTTCCGACGTAATTGTCGGTGATACTGTAGGTAGTATTGCAGAATAACGAGATGTTCACAAATGCATTCACAATTAAACTTTTGATAAATTTGCACTGAATTCACTCTAATGCGTAAAGTATTTTTAATGAGAGTTTACACTTTTATTACTTTGCTCAGTTCACATCAATCACAACAAATAATTCACTTTTAAAGCAAGTACATAATTTTATTGTCAAGAGTAAGAACTTATGTCTTTCCTTCTCAAAGTACCGACGGATTGATGCTAAAATTTATGTGGATTTATAAAAACGCAAAATTAACTAGGTGACAGTTTGTTATTAGCTGAAATATTTATAGTTTTGTCAGTCAAGTTACTCGTGTGTAGAAATAAATGAAGAATGTCACGCGAGAATGGTATCCAACATTCATAATAAAATCGTACGTAAACGGCACTGCCCTACTGTAACAAGTTAGATGAAGAGAAAATTCCAAGTGCAATGCATGACAAATCGGTTTGGCCTAGTTGAAACTACTTTATCCTAAAATCGGATTTAGCCGGTAACATATACACCAAAATATCAACGATCAAAAAACCACAATCTGTGTTTAAATGAAAATAATTTGATAGAATAAGTGTAGAATGAGCATTCGCTCGTCTGATGTAAAGAAACCTTTAGACATCAATAAGATCGCACGTTCGTACAGAATAAGTTCGCTCGCATCGCGCATTTGCGTTCTATTAGAGTGACGTCTATGAGCCGAGAGGTGAATCGTAGTCACTTGCGCGTGGTGACACATCACCACACTGCTGTCACATAGTGTTGTGACTACATTAGATATTTCACCGAACGCTGCGTATCTACCATAAAAAAGAGGGAATGTACAAGTATGATTGTTTTTCAGGCAATGGTTACATTCCTACGTCAAGCTTACGCGAGATTCTCCGTGAGCTCGACGAGCAGTTGACGGATGATGAACTAGACGGCCTCATCCAAGAAATTGACACTGACGGCAGCGGCACAGTGGACTTTGATGGTAAGTCATTTGGGACTTTGAAGAAACGAAAATACAAATTTCTCTTTTAAATCAACTTAGCAGGTACAACAAAGCAAACTAGATTTGCAGCTACACAAAGTCCCCGGCCACACTAGATGATCATTGAAATGATCATTCAAATGAAGCTATGTGTGGCTCCGGAATTAAAGAATGAAAACGTATGCTGATTCCAAGAAAAGAACATACAAATTTCTCTTTTAGATCAGCTTGGCAGGTACAACAAAGCAAACTAGATTTGCGCAGCTACACAAAGTGTCCCCGGCCACACTACATGATCATTGAAATGATCATTCAAATGAAGCTATGTGTGGCTCTGCAATTAAAGAATGAAAACGTATACTGGTTCCACAATATACAAAAAAAATGTAGTAATTCGTATGAAAAGTACTGCAAATCTTTAATATTATTAACGTAGTGTTTCTTCTGTTACAGAGTTCATGGAGATGATGACTGGAGAATAATTGTAAATCTCAACGCTTTTTATACTTTAACTTGTTATAATTTAAGGTTATTTATACTTCGTGCACTTCGGTACTTCAACCTTTCGAGTCTTGGTACATTATAACATACACAAAATCAATATACAATAAAGAGTTATATGTATTGTAAAATATATACCCCTGTTCTCGTTTAAATGACGCGTGTGGCTGAGTAATGTTTATATCTACTTTATTAATAAATCTTTATTAATATATAACGTGAATTTTTCTTTCAACTTCCAACTTTAATCAAGCGTTTTTACTTTTTAATTGAGGTATAATCTTGTTAAACATATATTCCATTAAATAAGAAACTTCCAACAAATTTGTGACTTGATTGAATGAATTTATAGATTTTTGAGATCCCCGAAATGAATTCACTGAATATACACACAATAAATGAAGACACGAGTACATTTAATTGGATAGATACATACTTATTTAATGAATTGTACTGAATTCAGTTACTTGATAATCTATTATAGATAAAGGGTCCAGATTGAAAAATATCGTTATGTTTGCTAAATAAGAAACTTCAAATAAATTTGAGGTCAAACATATGAATGCGTAGATTTTTTGAGATAAGAAAAATGAATTCATTGTTTTATAATTGAAGTCTTCGGTCAATTTAATTAGACGAGAATGTCGTCTTTTAGTATACGGACGCAGATGAAGATTTAACATTTAAAAATATCATTACGTTTGCGAAATAAGACTCAGAATAAATTTGAGGTCAGACATGTGAATGTATAGATTTTTAGAGATAAGAAAAATGAATTCATTCTTTTATAATTGAAGGCTACATTCAATTTAATTAGACTAGAATGTCGTCTTTTAGTAAGCGATCGTTGATGAAGATTCTAGATTTAAAAATATCATTGCGTTTGCGAAATAAGAAACTGGAAATAAATTTGTGGGAGCAGAGATATTAATGTTTAGATTCTTCGAGATAAAAATAATAAATTCACTGTTTCAAACCATCCTACTAGTGCGGCTTTAGATGTTCTTTCTAGTAATGAACTTATGATAGTTCTTGACAAGCCAAGGTCTTTTAGTTGGTTGTATAGGGATTTAGCTGGTATACCCCTTGCTCCTACCTCTACCGCGTATTAGTGACATACATAAAAGTGCTTAGGCAATAAGCTAATACAAATACCCTGCAATGAATCGCATAACCAATGAATAGTCCTACTTATTAAGAACTATTAACTAGTTGCTTGAAAAAGCCTTTTTGCTCTCGATACTGTACGTAGGTATTATGCAGTAAACTAGTGGAATTACACGATTCCAGTTCGCACACAGCCAATTACTGGTCATTCAACGGATGCAACTAACAACTTGAGGGCAATACGTTCTTTGTAAAAACGAGTTGCATAAAACATTATTTGCGTGGTTTACTTTAAGAGGCGGCTGTTTTATTCGCTAAAATAAATTCATTTTAAACACACTTCGAGCAAAGAATTACCATCGTTGATGAACGATGTTCTGTCATATAGGACCTTCGTCCTTACACCAATATGGGCAGCTTTTCTAGTTTTAATTTTATTATCCTTACCGTTTATTTTTTTAGGATTCCGTAGTCCTGTAATGAAACCTTACAGGACTACGGACGTTCTGTCTCTGTTCGTCGGCCTGTCTGCTCACAAGGTGGTCCCCCCCTGGGATTTCTGAACTATTAGACTTATAGAGTTGAAATTTTCCATTTTGATGGAACACGCTAAAAACTCATTAAGAAAATTGTTTCGATTAAAATCGGACAACTACTTTTGAAGTTATTTAACAAATACGTTTACCGCGTAACAGGTACGGAACCCCTCTACATGAGCGTGTCTTCATACGCTCTTAGCCACTTTTCTCGATGTCTTAAAGACTATAATTGTGCGTTTTTTTCTAAAAATTTATTGTCTTGCACTTCTTTTATGTGGAACTTGCGGGTAGCTCCGGTTTTTTTGAACCGATATGATTGATGAATCTGAAAGAAAAGACCTCAAGTCCAGGAAACTCACCTTCGACCCTTCTAGCATGCAGTTCTCCACGGGCATCGGTAGTCACTTAGATGAGGCCTGCCCGGTTGCTCTTTGTTATATAAAAAAATAATAAAAAACTCAGGTAAACCGCCTGTCGTTAGTCACGTAGGTGCTGTTAGTCACTCTGGTGAACCGCCTGCTCGGATGCTCTTTGTTATATACAAAAAAATAAAAAGAATAGGATAAGTAAGAAGCAAAAAAAATAATCCATTTTCCGCTAAATTTAATTAACAATCGGGCTTATTTATAATGTACGATACAATGAGCAAATGGAAGCCCGCGATTAAATAAATTAGTCTCAGTGCTAGTGAGAGAATCGATAGCTCGATAGCTCTTAAGAGATCTAATGGAGTCACGAGGGAGTACATAGATGATCCACAATACAAGATAAAATAAGACTAAAGAAAAGAAACGAAATTAATTAAAAGAAAAGGTCATACTGCTTGTACGGTAATCTAGATTTAGGGATATACATACATATATAGATTAGACGCATAATCTATACAGGGTGATTGGTGAGACACTTAGAATGATTAAGAAGAGTGCTCAGTACTCGATTCTCGTTATAATTATGTATTAAAAGTAGGTACTTAATTTTTGACCAAATTTCCTTAAAAATATACGGAGTGTGGCCTTAGGTTGTGTTGTTTATTTGCTGTTCGCAAAAGTTGATCCATGCATTTCCCATTGCAAGAAAACTGGTCAGTTATAATAAAAAAGATTTAATGAGTATTGGTCGTCTAGCAACCAGATGGGTGGACGACGTAATATCTGACGCGGGTCGAACCTGGTCCAGAGTCTGGCTCAAGACCAAGGCAAGCAGTGGTACGGGCGGGTAGAGGCCTTTGCCCAGCAGTGGGAGAAAAAGGGCAGTGGATGATGGATGATGATGTCAGTTGAAATAAAATTATAATTCAATGAAATATGATTTATGTTTGGCTATACTTATTAAGCAAATTAGTTATCCTGATGAGTGAAATAGGTGCCTTGGAATTTTTCCTGTTTAAGACAGGCCCATGACTAAAGTATGACGAGAAAACGGATTATAATCGTGCGTCCACGCTAGTATGTCCATGCGTTCCGTGCATAATTGGACAATTTTCTCTTAAAAACAATAGCTAGTTGCGAATGTGGCACTTTGTGGAGCAAATTACGAAATTCTTTGTTTCAACCGACAATCAAATATGTATATTATAATCCTTTTAAAAACATTTTTTTTTCGTTCTATAGAATTAATTGTTATGATGTTTTCGCATATAATGTTATCTTATATCTATGTTCGCTGTCTTTTTTTTTAAATATGGATAATATTAAAAAAAAGGGGTTGAAAGCGATGTCCGTAAAATTTCAAGAAAACATCCCAAATAGCTTTTATTCTAAGAACCACAATTCCAATAACGGGAATGAAAAGTTTTAATTTTAAGATTAGTTTAATTGGATAATTAAATATGCTACAATATAAACGTACATATTTGATTTATCTGTACAAATATATAAAGCTGAACAGTTTGTTTGTTTGTTTGAACGCGCTTATCTCAGGAACTAGTGGTACGATTTGAATTTTTTTTTTCAGTGTTGAATAGCTCATTTATCGAAGGAGGTTATAGGCTACATATCATCACGCTAAAAGTGAATCTTTTTTATTTCTAGTTAAGTTTACGCGAACGAAGTTGCGGACACAGCTAGTATCATATAATTAGGTAATTAACAACAAATATAGTATAAGTATATGTATATTTAACAGCAATGAAATATACCATTATATTGTGAACAAAATATCTCAGTAGCCGATTTCGTAGATTAACAATGAATAAACTTTTGAACAACAGTCTTTACCCAATCATACTATTTTGAACACTTCTCCAATATTTATGGGTTAAAATAATATCTTATAAGAACGGCTTGTTGTTTTCCTGCACAAAAAAGACAGACATACGGGCAAACTAAAACATGAAAATGTATTGTTTAAGTACATTAAGACATAAGCTTTTAACAGACTTTGATTTTATTTCATTATTAAATTAAAAATAAATAACCAATAGATAATATTTATAATCAGGCAATCCCGATATAGCATACGTGAGTTTAAAAGCCATTTATTATAATTAGTATGAATTCCGCTCACGAAAGTCCAAGCTCTAAAAATATTCATAAAATGTTAAATTTAACAATAACCAAATTCCTATAATTAACATTTACCTTTTACTCGATAACCGATTAATGTGCCCCATTGGTTCTTCAAGTCCTCAATCTCCGTACGAATATTAAGTTCACTTGAGAAAATTTTCTGCTGACCGAGCAGATTCTTACGGGCGCTCTTCGAGTCCGGATGAAAAAACGACACGAACTTGTGTAACGGACCCATTATTTTTCCAAAACTGCGTGGTCAACTGTTTTAAATATTTTTTTCCGCAAAGATCTGCTTGTGAATCGTAAATACGAAACAGCTAACGGTGTTCTTAACCGAGCATGCCACAGTTAGATTAATCCGGTTAAGCCATAAGGTTGAATAACCGCACGATTAGATTAGGTTTTTTTTTTAGTTTATAGTTTTACATGTCACTCGCTGTCACTATCGCCGGTCGGGAGCGAAGGCAGAGTTGATATTTTTTGTGTTAACTGGTCGGATGCGCGAGCTACAGTGGCGGTCGCCCCTCGCCTATCGCGCGCTTTCTTCAGGCTGACAAGACACTTTCATTGGGTATCAATCACCCTCAATTTGCAATCATGACTGAATGTTATGCTGTACAGTTTCGAAATATGTATATTTGTTTTCTAGTTGATGCCCACGACTTTTTCTCTTTGTGTAAGAACGATGACCTCCTTATCCACAAATCCCTCGTTAATTTCGAACCGCCTGATTTTGTGGTGTCTTAATTTTTTATGCAATAACCCTAAATATACCTAAGATGTTAAGGAATATGAAAGCAGCTTCTATACTAACCATTGTCTTTCAGTGAAAAAAGGGTAAAAAAACATTTTTTTTATCACCATAGATCACTATAGACTTATTAAATTTTTTATTATAAGGGTTCCGGCAGACTTGCAAGAAAAATATCATTATTTTTAGCTATGGTATTAGATTGGACATCCTTCCCAAAGCGGTTGCACAGTACGACCAATAAATCTCATTAACTCTTAATTCCTTAATCTGTGTCTGTATCTTACTATTAATTATTCTGATACTCCATCGAAATACTTACGTGTAACCATGCATCCATTCAAAGTTATCCATGAGGCTCCATGCAGCGTAGGCCTGGATATGCCGGAGCCAGACAGCTTCATTTGAATGATCATGTAGTGTGGCCGGGGACTTTCTGTAACTGCGCAAAGTTTTGTAGAACTTTGTAGTCTTCAAGGACAAAAATCTACAAACACTTTGAGCTATGTCTGGCTCTGGCATAATAAACAAAAACCTTGTGTCAGGAGTTGCCACGACGATAGCCCAGCGATCGAGGCTTCAAACACTTAAATAATGTACTGTAAAAATGTAACAATAAAAATCTTTGCTCATATAAAAAAAAACACACACAATAATCCCTTGTACGATAAAATAAAATAGAACCGGGCGAGTTTGAGTCGAGACTCGCGCACTGAAGGTTTCGTACCATCACTTAATACTTTACCAGCTTATTTTAAGATGTACGGAACCCTGAAAACGGTCTAAAGAATGGGCTTTCTTGCAGAAGCGCAAGGAGCGCGGCCGTATTCCCACGGAGTCAATACACACGGTGGAGCAGGCGCAGTTGGGGGAGCTCAGCAAACAGATACTGGACGGGGACAACGAGAAGAGCCCGGCCTTCAGGTACCCGTTCCAGGTAACGCGTTCTGTATACGATGACTCACGTGTGATGCACGCGCGTGTATCATTTCCGGGCTCATCTTTAATGTGGCTACGTAACTGTGCTTCGAGTTACGATTTGGTGCCATGATTATTCATGCGGCATAAAGTGTTATAGTGCTTATAATTTTTGTTAATTAATAATAAATAAATAATACATATACAGGACTATATGACACACGGACGTCTGTTCCTAAGATAGATAAATTAAAAATGCCTATGTTATAGGTAACAGACACCTGTTATACACAATTTTTTTTTTTGTAGAAATATATAAATATATACATATAGATATTTCACCCACGCTTGACGCGGAAATCGAACCTACGGCCACGGGAACGGAAGGCAGGATCACTGCCGCTGCTGGGCCAATATTTTTTTTTGAAGATTGGAGAATCTTACGGATTGTAACCTGCCTGTGTACCGTTGAAGTAATCAGGCTATGAGTTCTTGTTATATTGTAGACTGGCCCCTTAGCGCTGTGGGTAATGACCCTGCTTTCTGCTCTTGGATTTGTCGGTTCGATTCCCGCCTCCAGTCTGTGTATTTTCTATATGTATGTATTTATATATTTAAAAAAAAATTGTGTATAATAGCGCTTTTTAACTATAGGTAACACAGGCATTAAGTTGTCTACCTTAGAAACAGACGTACATACGTGTGTCATATAGTCCAATGTAGGTAATGAAACTATAAAAAATATATAATTGGTCTACCTTTATTGCTATGCTATTTTCGAAGCAATGCTTGTGAACTCTGCAGGTTGATTTGTACGCCTTGAGGTTACGATAGATCTTACTGGTTGAAGTTACGGCGAAACCCCCAAAAAAAGTCAATTTGAATGCAGACATTTTGACTTTGACTTGTTTGTGAATAGTGCAGATTGTCCACAGGTGGGCTACACTGAGCAGAACGCCAACTACACCTTGTACCTGGTGGCGCGGGAGCACAGCGAAAGGCTGAGCTGGATACACGACATACGCCGGCGTAAGTGTATTTTTGCCCTTTACTATCTTTATATTTTTCGGTACTGTATTCGCTTTTGAAGAAAAAACATTTTGTTCTTTAAATTGAATAATCTTTTCTTCTAGAAAAAATTCTTACAGTGTATCTTGTTCCCAATTGTACGAGAGCGATATACTGGTGATTTATTGTCAATGGTAGTAAAGGACGCATGTCAGTTGCAAGATTGTCTTCAACTTCATTTTAACTGCAACTAAGCAGCATATATTCCGGCAGTTCTGACTTTTTCTCGCTTTCACTGACCCCTCCTGAACTGTTCTTGTTAGATACTTTTCACCGACTAGAACCAATTGTAAATTATATATGAAAAGATTTTGTATTCAAATAGAGTTTTAAGGGTCATACATAAATTTCATCCTACGTTAAACGAGACGGAGGAGAGGGTATAACCAAAATGTGACATTGTGTGATAATGGGCGGGAGGGTAAAAAGCTTTGTGATATCACATGTCAATATTTTTTTTTGTCTTTTATTAAAATACTTTTTTTTTAATGTTACAAGGGGGCAAACGAGCAGGCAGCAGGCACCGAAGTGCCTACCGGCGCCCATGGACATCCTGGTGTTGCAGTTGCCTATGGGCGTCGGTAGACACTCAATTGAATACCGCCTGCTCGATTGCCGCTTGTTATATGTGTAAAAATTATATGTATAAATATAAAAAATATAAAAATTATGCGGGAAATAAATAATTTATCTATCTTATAAACGATTTACACATCGGTAAAGCGCGAGTACAGGTGGGTTTTGCCTCTTAATAAAAATCATAAAATAAACAGCTTTATTGAAATGCATCAGGGGCTGCAAATGCATAATGAATTAGTAAGCCAATCTAGTATAATCACAGCACAAAACGTAATACACACAGTTTGTTGGTTGGTTTGGTACCTTTTTAATTTTTAAGTTCATAATATAACGTTTTTTAAATTTAATGATCTATAAAAAAAATACTTTTTTTTTATATATGACAAGGGGCAAACGAGCAGCCGGTTCACCTAAGTGACTACCGACGCCCATGGACAACTACAACACCAGAGGGCTCGCAGATGCGTTGCCGGCCTTTGAGAAATAAGTATGCTCTTTTCTTGAAGCTCTAAGTCGTATCCGTTCGGAAATACCGAATACTTTAACTACATATCATGTATTAAGAGAATTTAGGATAGTGGTTCATCTTTGTTATTCCAGATGATAATAATAGTAATTGTTTGTTTAAGGTGTAAAAACTGAACGGTTAGACTGCTCACGTTGCAACGTTAAAAAAACGTTTCGTTTGAAGGCAGTCTAAAACCCGTAGACCTGAATAAAGTGAACCAACCGTTATATAATTTACTGCTTTTATATTATTTGTAAACTTATTTCCCTGTACGCTACTTTGCTCTAAGAACCGTTTAATTAGAATACTGAGAATCGTTTTTTATGTCTTCTATTTTATAACCTGTTATTTAACTTGCCACGGTTGTATGGTTCAAATTTTGCAATAAAATTATTGAGCGCTTGACTTAGATAAGATTTTGAAAAAATGGTTGGTTAAATAATGTTGGAAATAATTTTTAAATTCGTGTATTTATTAATGGATAAAATGTAACGAAAATAAAACGAATACAATTGAATACTATCGAAGCAACAATGCTTTTGCCTATCCTATATTATATAATATAGGACTAAATACAAATCGGTATTTGGAGTATCTATTGTCCTTACAGACCGATCTATAATTAGGTATTTGCTATCAATACCCGCTTCCTAGTAATTTCTCTATTCCGGCCCCCGATAATTAGGTAGATAAGGTTTCTAGAGTGGCCGTGGTAATCTCGATCGGAGTGACTTATTAAGGTTTATTAACATGGTGTTTGACTCCATGACCCTTATAAGGTGGTATCGTGCAGCTAGTACAAAAAGTTGAGTTTATAGCTAGGATCACGCGAGCCTGACCCTTGGTGTTACGTCGAAAGGCGATCTTATATGGCCAAGTTGACCCAAATACTCTTATGGCTTCGTAATTTTGTTGATAACGTAAAGTGATGTATTTTAATTTTATATTACGGTACGTTCAATTTATATAAGAGTTCGCTTTATAAAGGTAAAGTTTCGTAAGGCGTAATTTTGATAAACACTCGTGACCGTATTTAGAGGAACATAAATAAGTGACAAATGGTTTCGAATTCCTAAATTATAGACCTGGCTTTTTAAAAATTAAGTGTAATTATGATGTAAAAGTTGCTTTGACATAACATACATAAAGCTAGAAACGTATACTTGTCTTAAAATAAAATTGTAAAACTAATCTAGGTGTGATTAGTTGGAACCTTCTAATAATAATCTAACTCGAGAGTGAGGTGTCGTTGTCAAATAATGTCGCTATTTCGCCATACTTTAGAACAAGTTTGCAGACCAATACATTAGGAACATCAAATGTCCATGTTTCAGCTCTATATTGTGTCCGTTCTCCTTCTAAGAAAGGTCCTAAAATCGATTCTATATTCATGATTTATTACCTAGTCTCCTTCTAACAATAAGTTAAAATGACTAAGTATATAGTTTTTGAAATAACTTGATGGCTGTACTAGATTGGAAGCGCCAACTTGTAACTTCTTTGTTCCTTTTTCCTAGTCATCTTCACCATCATTACTACCACAACCATCATAAACATCAATGTCATCATCTTCCATGTCATATACAACAATTAATATGGCACCTATAAGATTATCTATCACCAATATTCGTTGAATAACCTTGATAGTGCTTAATGAATACGAGTAGATATAAAAAGTGGGGTATTCTAATTTAGATTTGACACGATAGGATTTAAGCTTAAATTTCTTAACAAAGTAGTAGGTGACGCTTAACTATATGTTGGAACATAAAATCCTGTAAATTACGGCAATAGAAAACTGTGTCAATATTTATTGTAACTTTGTTTATTCGGTCTTGAAGTAATTTGGTGGTTGTATTAGATTGCAAGTTCTGATTAGTTGACCTTGCATTAGCTTCACCATCAGCATCAGCATCATCATCATCATCAGTATCAGCGTCACCATAATCATCACCATCTTCACCACTATTAACATTATCATAATCGTCACCGTCACAGTCTAAGTCATGGTCACCGTCGCGGTCACCGTCTTCATCACCACTACCACAACCAAATTCATCGTCATTATCATTTATATCATCATCATTGTTCCGTATTGTTATCTGTCGTATAGCATAAAATGTCTTTATCGAGTTTGTCTCTTACGAGCATCCGTAGTAAAACCTTAATGAATACATATATAAAGATTGGTATTCAATATTAGATTGGATACGACACAAATTAAATTTCTTAATATCGCCAGTTTTACTAAAAGTCATCGGTGACGCTTAACTTTATGGGACATAAAATGAACCGACAAAGCCTCCACTTTATAACAAAATTATGTAAATAGCGGTCATACGAAAACTGTATCAATCTTAGTTGCCCTAAAGTGTTACAGTTACGTAACACCATTAACTTGAAAGGTTAATCAAGATTTCAAAAAACCAGACTTAAGTATTAGGTGGAATTAGGTACGGTAGTTAGAGGCGTAGAGTCGGAGTGATTTGAAATAAATGAGAATTATGCAAATTGTGCGCGGAGTCGCTTTCGGCAATCGGTTCTGGTGGATGAATGAATGAACTCGTGTTGTATTTATTATACATGAGGGAATACTAAGAATACCTTTGAGATGGTGGTAGCTAAATTAGTTCCCGGAATTTGAGTCGATCGTTAGGTTAAGTAGTTCTTACCGCTCCCGTTTGATAGATGGGTGACCAATGACTGATTTTTAAAGTAAACGACCTCCTCCGTGTTTCGCGAGGCATGTAAATATTGAGTCTCGATTTATTTCAATGATTAATATTCGTCGTGAAATTGTAGAAATCGCGCCACAGCCATATCTTGAAATCTTGAAAGCTAGGTTGAAGAAGTTGAAGAAGACTAGAAACACTCTGAGAACTACTGAAAAGGTTCTTTTTACTTAAAAATACGACAGTAAGGTGCTTATAAAAATTTGCAGGTTAAGTACGCAAAATCTTATAAAAATTAATTCACTAGTCACTCTTGGCTAACAATTATTATGTCCGGATTAACTTAAATATAGAAAGACAAACAGACGGAAATTTTAAGTTACACTGGTAATAGAAAAGTGTAATAATTATCTAAACCTAACATGAAAGTTATTAACAATTTGTTGGCAGTCTGAAATCAGGTTGCTATTTAGAAATCACAAGTATTAAAATTGTATTTTTGTATTTACAAAACAATTCCATCACAATTTACATCACAGATAACGTAGTTCATTTGGATCATAGATAAACCGATCGACATTCATTTTAATTATATCAAATCGATATACATATTGGAGCTATTTTGATAAATCAAAAGCACATTCTAAATGTGACTTCATTAAGACCACCTACGCAACCTTCGATTTTATTCGGTTGTTATCGTAAATTTATTTGATGATTTACGGTTCTAATAAACATTCTGTGATTATTTTTATGGTTATGATTTTGAATACACGCCACAACCGTTACTTGAAGAAAAGCCTACTTATTACAACGATTAAATAAAATATGCTTCCTATTAATATATAACTATTACAATTATAACACGAACTTATATTATAATGCGTGTGTTTGGATTTAACGGCTTAATTACTTAAATGATTATCATAATGTTTAGCATGAACCTTTTAAAGTGTATATTAAATTATATAGTTAAGAATATGTATAGTCGACCGAGAAAGTGCTTTACCATTTTGGATAACAGTTCCTTAAAGAAAATTTTGCTAAGAGTTATTGTTAGAATTTAAAGTAATGCATAACAAGCAAAAATGAGTCTTTTAAATCATTGACGTGCAAACGACATTCGACCTTAGTGTGGCAAATCAATTTTTTGGTCGACATACTTTAATTTATCACAACACCTTTACCTCTACCTCTTCCGAGTACCAGTACCTCTTTCTCTCATAAGATCGGCGTGAAGTGGCGGCGATGCTATCACATCAAGTGATGGTATTTTTCTCGCGTTTCATTCGGTTTGTAAGAGTTTACGGTGGTCTAAACCCCTATTTTAGGACCGGCAACGCAACCTTTTGGTGGCGCAGATGTCTATAAAAGTCTGTAGTCACTTAAACGTCTAGTCTTTAGTCACAAAACACGTTTGCTCCTTGTAACATAAAAAAAAACAAATAATAAAGTATAAAAAAATTTTTTCCTCTTCTTTGTCATGCGTATCACGAGTATCATCGATTGCAATATACTTTAGATTAAAACAAGTGCATTTCTACACTTCCTTATAGTTGTCATCAAGCAGAAATCATAATTTAACATGACACAGTAACCAATAACAGTGGCCCACTCTACATCATCAGATTTGTCACGAACTCCTCGATATGATCTCTTAATTGTGTCCAACCCATACTTTCTACATCTGTGTCGGCAACAAGATCTGTGTTATAAATGATACTCGGCTATCGGTCTGCATCATTAATAATGACTAGCTTTTGTTCGCAACTCCATTGCCTATTATCGCAATCGGTGAAATATATACGATTTATATTTCTAAAATAAATGTCTTTATTACATTTGCTAGTGTTCTCCAGTCTTTTGACATTCAATCGTCACACTATCTTTCTCATACACACACACACTGAAACACATATTTTGGAATTGTTAAAATTATATGTTTATCTTTTGTCATAAGTTCTTAATATAGTGTATAATTAATGGTATGTCTTGGTGGATGAGGTGCGCATCCAGCAATACGGGCTTGCGTCTAGTGCAGAGGCTCTTGCCACAGTTTGTTCTGAAATTACAAAATTGAATAAAGCTATTTTTAATTTAACTGAAATCGTGTATTTATCGTGTATATTGTTCCAAAAAATTTGAATTCAACATAATAGAATTTTCATTTTTTTCTACTCTCATAAAATATATGAATGTTTCTTTCATAATGTCCTTAGTATCTCAAAATGTATTTATAAGTAGGTTGGTTTATTTTTAAAATACGACTATCTTGTTCAATAAAGCTACTTTCTTTTGAAGTTGTATAATTAAATAAAGAAAGAAAATAAGAATTAACAGTTGCAATTCTAAGAGTTTTTTAAATAGTTTAACAAGCTTCGTTTAAAACCGATAGACAACCAGCCAATACAATTCTGCTATACATATCCACACGCAACGGACCACTTTCCCTAGTCACGTCTTTGTGTACGGCGTATGTTGCGTACGCTATCTGGAATGTTTCCTCTTGATTAGTTCAATTTATTTTGCACGAACGAACGGACCGACCCACATTTGCCTAGCTTGTGTAAAACTTTACTTCCAACTTTGTAATCACGTGTGACGCAGTCTTGGCATGCTATTTGGAAACCCTGGGAAGGGTTAATTCATGTGGAAATGTTCAAAATCCCATTTGTATATGTAATATGAAAAGTGCTAAATTAATACTACTTGATGTCCTGAGCAAAGTATGCTATATGGAAACGTCTGGAGGGGTTAACTCATGTGGAAATGTTTAAAATTCCATTTGTATCTAACAGTACCTATATGTTCTATATAAAGTGCCAGATTACGACTACTTGATGCCATAAGCAAAGTACGCTATATGGAAACATCTGGAGGAGTTAACTCATGTGGAAATGTATAAAATCCCATATGTATCAAGTAGGACCTATATGTTCTATATAAAGTGTCAGATTAAGACTACTTGATGCCCTAAGCAATGTATGCTATATAGAAACATCTGGAGGAGTTAACTCATTTGGAAATTTATAAAATTCTATTTGTATCTAACAGGACCTATACGTTCCTTATAAAGTGCCAGATGAAGATTACTTGATGTCCAAAGTTATTCATGCTGTTTGGAAACGTTGGGAAGGGTTAACTCACTTAAAAATGTATTTATAAAATCCAATTTGTTTCAAAAAGGAACTATATTTTCCATAAAAAATGCCAGATTAAGACTATTTGATACTCTAAGCAATTCATTGGACTCATTGGAAATGTTAAAGTCATGTGGAAAAGGAAATGTATTAAAATTTTTAATTAGAGGTAGCGCCATGCTTGTAGCCGAATTGGTCCGGCGCGTCCGGGTACCAGTACCTCTTTCTCACAACAAACTCTTTTCTAGTTAGAACAAGCGATATAGAAGGGATTGACTTTACGTCTAGATTAGCGATTTTGTTCTGTCCAACAAAAGTATGGTCTACGTCTGTTTAAACTGAAAGAATTTTATAGAGTAAGGGTAGAGTTAGCATTCGCTCGTCTGATGTACATCTGCCCTAAGAAATAATTTCTTGACAGTAGCTAACACATTACTAACCCCTGATTCTCATTCGTCAAAGTTGAATAAATACAAGAATACCCATGAATACACTTTTGCGACCTATTCCCCGCCATAAATACCTGCCATAAATCGGGAAAAGTACACTTGTCATATATGCGTTTAAACACAACAGATACAAGGAATACTTGTTATTTATTCGATGTATTCGCTGATCTAAATACGCCAAGAAGATGAATACGCCTGCCATTTATATTTGCATAAATGTTAGGTGTATTATTATTTTTGTTCAAATAATATGACAAATACAGAAAGACACCTATCATTCTACCAACCCATTGGCAGCTAAATATGCATAAGAAAAAATAAGATTGTCATTTAAGCGACGAATTTGCTGGTTTAAAACTTAAAAATACAAGAATAATTGTGTAAATAAGATAATTAAAAGAATAAACTGCTCATTTATGCTAAGTATTCGCTATTTGAAATACGACAAATGCAAGAATACACTGGTCATATGACATTCATGCGATTAGCCTAAATAAGACAAGTAAAAAATTCACTGCTCGTCTAAGCTACGTATTTGCTGCTTTAAATACAACGAATGCATGAATACACTTGTCACATGACATTGATGCGATTCGTTGAAATAAGACAAATAAAAGAATAAGCTGCTCACTTTTGCTACGTATTCGCTTTTTCCATTACGACGAATACAAGAATACACTTCACTCATTGACATTTATGCGACTGGTATAAATACGACAAAGGGAAGCATACACTTTTAATTTTACCAACCTATTCACTTGTTTAAATACACTGAATACAAGAATACACTTGTCGTTGCGGTGACCTACTCTCGTCCAAACCAACCAAAAGTCTTTGTACATTCTACCGTCCCTCGGGGGTGCCTCTTCTTGGCACAGACGGACGCATGCACAGAGATTTTAGTTTAAATGTCCTTTGATAAACGCGGCTAGATTACTGTGTCTAAAATTTTACACTTGTTACTTACAGCTGTTCACAGCAAAAGCATTTTCCTAGAAAGATTGAGATTTAATCATTTATTTTTCCACTTTCGACCTTCAACAAAATTACTGGCGCACCACTAACAGCTTCAAATAAATGAATACTTGTTTGATCACTGAGCGTAGCCGGGGACTTGTGTAGCTGCGTAAAATTTTGCAAAAGCTGGCGTTTTTTATATTTCAACACTTGTTTGATCACTGAGTGTAGTCAAGGACATTGAGTATGTGCACAAAGTTTGCCCTTTTCCATGCGGTGTCTGTTTGTTGGGTATTAAAAATTGCATATTCATATTAAAGATGGCGGTGTAGTTTATTTTTAAGCGGCGAGTGCAACGACAGTACAGCGATTTGAATCAAATACCTTATTGATTTCAGTTCATCCATCGCTACGTTGAGCTATTACGGCTAAACTAGCAACATTCCCAAATATGATATTAGTCATGGTTGCGACATAAGATGCCGTCCATCTCTAAGCAATTACCTCCTACGTTACTTACGTCGTAAACTGGCCAACCTCTTTGATCTACATAGCGGTTTGTGACCCTTTAAACTGTACGATACGATATAGACTACTGAAAAAGAGAGAGATTTAGATAGATAGATAAAGAGAGAGGTACTACGATATACTCATATAAAACTATGCAGCACTTTGCCAATTTCAAAAAACTTGAAACTAGCTCGATGATGGTTTGGCTCAAAGGACCGTAAAGTATTTTAGGATGGCCTCCATGAATTTACTGAAAGATGGGCAAGATGTGCAGAGTCAAATAGCCAGTACATTGAAGAAAAAAGTCCTTTTTTTGAAAATTACGTTTTTTTTTTAAAGCCGGTAAAGAAAGACTTTCGGGTAGACCTATTTGATCATATTTTTCAAAACAATCACTTCCACTATCAACATCATTTCGGTGCCAAAAAGTCCACAGCTGTGTGATTTTCTAGGAATTCCTTGCCTCACATAGATGCTATTACAAGTACCAATTATCCTTATATCTAATTGCGTCTTAACATTAAATAATTTTCTTTCAGGCTCATTCCGGACACATTCCACCATGATATGGTAAACATCCTCTACCTTATCGCATTCAGTGCAATTTGGCGATGTTGTCCTGCCCATTAATGACGTAAATCTGTTTAGTGGAACATGTCCGGAACAAACTCTAAAAGCCATAATTGTGAGTAAAATATATATGTAATTTACATACTATGCCAATTATAAACTTTTTCCACTTCTGCCACTATTAATATCGCTGCATGATTATTATTGTTTGTATTTTCAAATATCCTTTTGGACCAGTCGTCATCTATTATTTTGGGAGAAAATGAGTTTTTCTTGCGAGGGTTAGGACCCTATTCTCGTTATTATTTTCGATTTGCGAATATTCCACCCCTTAAAGCTTTGTATCGTAATTTAAGTTTCCCTCTGGTCATTCGATAAAGCCATCTGAGCAGAAGATTCGTTGTAAGGGGACAATGGCTTTAGAATCAAATATTTAGCCTATTTGTCGGACGTAAAGCAAGGAGATTTTTGAAGGAGAAAATTGCTTTCTTCACTACAATAGTGTATTATCTAACGTAGAATGGTGACACGTATTTCTTCCATAGAAGACGTAAAATGTAATCAGGAGTCTTCCAGTGTGTGTTTATATCTAAAATTTTCACAGATTCAAAACAAATTTCAATAACGTTCCTTACAATTATTTTGGTTTCGTATAGACGTGAAGATTATATACAAACAGCGATAACATTACGATGTTGTCAGTAGGTTGGTAGCTTTAAATCTAATTCAGAACTTATAACCTGTTTCCAGATGTAAAGTCGGTTTACCAATATGGAGACTAGTTGAACTTTATCTCCATTACGCCAGAAATGTCATCGAGTTGGCGATTGCGTATTAAACGTGAGAGAATGCGGCCTGACACGTAATGCAGGATAGCCATTGACGTCACAGGGACACTCAACAGGTGACCATTGTATTAACACCCTCACTCCTCATCTCAGCTCAATTTGCATCGTGGCAGCGGTTTATTCTTGTACAGATATGATCTGCTATCAACTTGAAACTTTCCTTGTATGTCTTGTTATTACAGCCTGTGTTACGCTGACGCTGACAAAACTATTCCTAGCCGTCTGACGTCATCCCCGGAATCCCCGCAAACTCACGACTTATATCACTCAGCGTCCTGAATCAGGACCCACTGTTGTACGTTTGTCGGATGTTTAAGTTAGTGTTAGAATGCGTTATCCATTACCCGGCGTGGTAAGAGTTACTTAACCAAGCGATTGACTCAAATGCCGGCAACAGATTAAATTGCGGCCTCCTCAATTTTATATTATATATAAAATTGAGGAGGCCTTGTAGTTATCCAATTTCTGGTTTCAATTAGTAGTTTTCTTTGAACCAGAAATTGGATAGCTACAAGTCAACCTGGGCAATTCCTTCCTTGCCACCTAATAAGCGCTGCTACAGAAGACAAGAAGAACCCCCTAAAGAAGTAATTATATATAGTGTAAATTAAGGATTTTAGAGTATTTGGCCACTGAGCTATTAGACTTAGTGTTAAAAAAAATCTGGTACTAATTTTAAATAATATAACAGTATCAAAAAGGTTTATAGTCGACGTTTAGTAGTCGTGAACGTAATAAATATAACAAAAGCTCAATTTAACTTTTTCATAAAGTATTTTATTAACATTTGCTTCATAATAACAGTCCACTTAGTAAGCGAGAACTCATTATACTCTTTCTGGTGCATTTTTATACTGTAAAAAATAATTCAGATAAAAGAATTGAACGTGGTTTTTCATTTACAACATCTCGTCTCTTTATTTTAAAGTTTCAAATAATACTTGATTTAACTTACACGCGCTTTGTTTTTTTAAAAATATGTGTAATCACTAGAAGGGTTGGAGTTAATGGGTCTAAAATAAGTCAGAAAAAAATATATAGTCATTGATATTTTCCTCGTATGTGATCAAAATGTTTCAGCTAGGTAAAGATTAGTAAGTAATTGACGTCAAATACCTACACGGTAAATTAGCTGGTAGAGATAACAAGGTTGTCCTGAAAACCAATATAGGGCTGTTTACCGCTTAGTGTACGTTCAATATAACCCTTGGCGTCTGTTACCTATAACACAAGTATTAAATTGTCTACCTTAGGAACAGACGTCCGTGTGTCATATAGTCCTTTATACATAAAGTTTAATTTAGAGATCCTAATTTATGATTTGCAATATATGTAAGTCCCGATAAAACCCTTTAAATAGGTATCACATACAGAATTAAAAAAAAATATTTGGATGGTTGAAAAAAAATCCACTTCAATTTACAGATTTCAATGAGTAACGGCTGCAATTAATAATTTAAATAACACTTGCCTTTGTTTAATTCTGTTCACTAAAAGTCACTTTTATAATCACAAAAACGTGATCTGCGATAAGGCTATCTATGGCTTGTATGTATTTGATAGGATTATTTTATCATAAGTAATTTTATTAATTACCTGGAGACACGTGAGATATAGCAAAGTCAAATTATACTAATCTACACGATGTTTGTTAAAAGCTATAAGTATAGTGCTAGCTTTTGCACGCGACTTTGTTCGCTAATTACATAGCAAATACTATTCAATATGCAACCGTGCCGTGTAAGGAAATACCTGCTTCCCGCAGCGGTTCTATTATATGATGGTACGATGGTAAATATGAATCATACCTGAGGATATGAGACATTTGTAGTATTTTTAGGGTTCCGTACCACCAAGGGAATGAATCACTTAGTTGTCCGTCCGTTTGTCTGTCTGTCTGTCTGTTAAGACCCTTTTCCTCAAAAAAATCAACCCTCTAAGTGTACGCAATCAAAAGATATGGCCGTTTATGTCACATTTCCTATACAATTGCAAGGGAACTGAAACCTATAGGGTACTTCCCGTTGACCTAGAATCATGAAATTTGGCATGAAGCTATGTCCTCAAGCACTACCTTTTTAAAGTATAACGTGATGGTACGGAAACCTTAGTGCGCGAGTGTGACTCGGTTTTGACTGCTTTATTCTAAGGATACAATATCACATTACAATAGTTCATCAGGTTCAAGAGGAAACAGCCAATATCCTTGGCAATTTTTTTTTAATTCTTGAAAAATACGCAATGATAATAACCGACCTTTGATAACCTCGTATGTATGTATACATGCATTCAGTTATCTCTGCTCATGAGTAATTACTCTTTATGCTGCATTATTAAGTGGGGATATTTTTGCAAACACTTATCAATTTTTTTTTTTCTTTGTATGTAGAGTAAGTACAAGATTCGTATCTACGTTATAAAATTACAGTCGAGCTTAATAGCTAATAAGTAATTTAATTCTAACTTATGCTTATATATTAATATGATGACTACGAACGTGTCCAATCTTCTTCTTGTCGTGTCGATGGCGCATCAGACAGTTCCGTTCCAGAACACTATTATTAGTAACTGTTATGCCGGAGCCAGACATAGTTTCATTTCAGTGATCATTTCAATGTTCACGTAGTGTAGCCGTGGACTTTGTTTAGCTTTACCATGCACTCTTCAAGGACAAAAATGTATAAACGTGTATGTTATTCGCTACAGTCTGTTATAAAGAGCGAAGACCCGGTTTTCCTCCTTAAATACTTTTCGACCTAGTATGTCTAGTAGACCCGTTATGACGCTATTTTAGGTACTTAAAAAAGGTCTCAGAAAATTCCCCCAGTGTAATTTACCCTTTAGCAGTTGAATATCGGGGAAGCGATCGCGCTCGAGCTCGTGAGAGTAGCGAGGCAACTTTCTCACAGCTCTCGTGCCAAACAGCCACAACCGGTGTTGTCGCGTACGGGTTATAACTGGTACGAGTCGCTGACTTTAAGCGATATCTCCTGGTCCATTGATGAGTATGATCGGAATGAGACGGCGGCTACCGTGTTACACACGATGTATGCAGATTATAATACTTACAGTTGTCGCTCGCGGCGTCGCTCTCGTTAATGAAGATTCTGTCAGTAAGTCCGGGTGAAAGTGGTACGTTTGACATGTAGACCTTCAAATTATCCGAAGGTCTACTTAAAATAATTTGTAATTAAATCAATACTTTGATCCTACTTAACTAAATACTCATTTAATTTTAAAAATTTCTTGGTAAATGTTTAAATTTTGATTATTTTTTGACTGGTCTATACTACAAAGCGAATTTTATACTAATGAATTTGGCAATAAGCTTTATGTTACTTAAAAATACAACAGTATTTATATTTTAATTTTAAACAACTTTGTAAATTGTTTTTTGTGTGTGCTGAGTTAACACTGATATTTTAATTGTTTTGTCGAAAGCAGCTAATTGGCTGCTTATTCTGTGTTTTCCGGCATAAAAGGTCAAAAACGCCTTTTGTTTTTAGCAGTTTTTTTTTGTTGTGTTTGTCCTTTTTGACCTCTTATACACAGTGCATCACGGTAACTCAACGAAAGTCAACGCGGTTAATATCGGCACGGAAATGTTAGTGGAAGTGAAATAAACCTTCAGTATTTCACTATGTATTCCGCAAATTGGTAGATACAATCATACTATCATTAGTAAAAGGTATTGAAAAAAAAACTTCCAAAATATGTACTGTGTAGCAATAAAATTTTTAAATTATATCTTGATGACGTACCCTGTACTATTTATTTTTCCTAGCGTTATCCCGGTCTAGTACCAACGTCCGCTTAGATTGCAGAGGATGTGGCTATGGGGAGAGTTTTGATGACCAACTGAAGTCTAACGTCATCACCAAAGTTCCCACAATCTCACGATTAATATCACTCAGTGACATTAATCTGTCCTCATTGTCTTATATGCCTTCGGAAACACGGAGGCCGTCGAACATTTGAAAAACCAATGCTAAAATGGGCCACCCATCTACCCGGCCATGGTAAGAACTCCTTAAACTTCCGATCAGCTCAAATGCCGATTTAAAATTTTAAAAAAATGCCGTCCCTCCGCATAACCACCAGTAAGGTTGGCAATTGGCGACCAGCAGCCCAGTGCTGCCAATATAAAAAAATACATTATTTGATAAATTGTTTATCTTTTAATCAAGTACCCATCAAATGAGCAAGGTGCGAAGTGTAGTCATAGTGCATCAATGTTATCGGGTTTCAACTCGATTGCGCGCTGACCAGCGACCGCTCGTCCATCATAACGATATTGCGTTCACATCAACAATATTGTCTCCTACAAGCACTCGAAATATACACAAAAACACACCCTATAAACATTCCTATTAGATTGAATTCTCCTTAACAATCATTTCGATACAACCCTCTTTCAATACAATAGCGGTTAACCAACGCAATTTCAACTATATTGCGAAGTGCGATGGTTTGTATTTATACGATTAAACAGATAGCTTTTATGACTTTTTATCGTGGACAGCAAAGATTCCTTATGGCTATAATATGCTGTGTCATAAATGTAGCGCACGCTTAACTTGCAATATTGTTTCGTTAATAGCCAAAAATAACGCTACGTAGATCGTAGAATAGAGCTAATAGGAATAGATATTTAATCAATTGTTAACAAAAAACTATTTTGACGATTAAACACACAAAAATATACCTATTAGATCAGTTATTGAAAGGATCAACCGTACGTGAAAACTAAACTTTGCTGAAATCCGAGAATGAATACGAGAGACTGTCTCTGCAAAGGTTACTCGTAAATTGTAAAATTTATCTCCTGTTGATACTTTGTTGTTAAAACGAAGCGTACGTTAAGGCACACCGGAAAGTCAGTGTAGTGTTTTGGTGGTGGGTTTCGTTGATGTGGGTTTCGGGTTGCAGCATTCCGCCGATTTTCTCTCTTATTCAATCGCGTATTTAACCAAAGTCGTTTAGTTTCTTATGATATATTCCCATAGTTTACTTTTGTTTTTTATAATGCTTTTATTTTTAGTTCGGAAGAGTATTTTATATTGATAAATAAATAAAAAAATAAATGTTATGAATTTCCGCAAAGAAACGCCTGATTCTATCTGGCGTTTTCATCGGAATAAAATTTCTCTTCAATAATTGCTTTAGAGCAAAATCGAGAGCATAGCAGTGCAATGCTGTAATCCGAATGTTACAACACGAACTAAGTCATAGTATTGCACTGATTTTCGCGTGCCTAAACGCACATTTCGACACCGAAACATCATCAGGAGATAGACTCTACAAAGTATGTTCGTAAAGGGAGTTTCCTAAATAATTTAGTTTTTACTGCATATTACAATTTTTAAGGCCTATCATTTATTTAGTACACTTATTCTAAATACATTTTTAAATATTAGTATAAAAATAAAAACATTTAAAAATATATAAAAAATTGATTTCCGCCGGTAGCAGGGCAAGACCTAAAGCCACTGGCGGTCAGGGGTCCAGAGAGAGGAACCTCCAAGTGTGGCGCTACCTCTAATTAGAAAGATAGGAGTAGGGGAAAGAGATGGAGAAAAAGGATATAAAGGTAGATGGGGAGTAGAGAAAGGATGCGGATACTACTGTCACGGACGGTATAGGGGGTCTGACAATGGCAGCTAGGGCACTCCGGGGTTGCGTACCCGTAGTGGATCGGACCAGTTATCGGGCAGATAAAGGAGATCCACCCTCTGGTTTTATTTGAATATATTATTATTATTAAAATATTGCATATTATAAAAAATATTCGCATTCGCATACCTTCCTCTATATGAACTACAGTTGTGCCAAATTTCATACGACTCCGTTAGCGCAATTTTCGTAAAATGGTACCAAAAGTTTTCGTTTCACGTATTGATGTATAAATGTAACAAACACTCCTGTCTCTCAAAGAGGTTCAATCGCGCCGTATTTTTTCTTCCCCTCATTTAACTTGTGTGCTGAAAGGAGTCAATCGAAGGAACCCCTGTACGAAACTTCCTTTCTGCCCCAAGAAATCCTTTGTTGAACGCTTTGCCAGCTTTTATTTGACTCATTTGAGCTCTTTACAACTTTTACTGCTGGTTTAATTACGAATGTATTTTTATATTGCCATTTACAATACTGTTTTATGTTGTCTTGTAAATGATTAATTATCGAGCAATACCCGATATTGTATTGCGGAGGTCGTGGCTTAGTCAGTTGCCGGCATTTGAGTCGATCGTTAGGTTAAGTTGCTCTTAGTGCGACTGAGTGATAGATGGGTGACCCATGTTAGCACTGGTTAACATTTCATATCCGACCTCCTCCGTGTTTCAGAAGGCACGTAAAACAGTGGGAACCGATTAATGTTACTTTGTGGTATTAGTCGCAAGGTTGTAGAAATCGTGGGGGTTCAGAGGACGACGTAAGCAATCGGTCATCTTAACTCGCCCCTCAGCCACGTCATCTACAATGTAAGCGGACCCTGGTATTTAACCGGGATAACGCTAGGAAGAATAAAATGAGAGGAGAGATTGCGGATATTATTCTCAGGGTCGATGTAGGGGGAGAGAACTATGGTTTTTAAAAAAACATCCGACATCTTCCGTGTTTTGGAAAGCGCGTAAAACAGTGGGTCCCGGCTAATATCGTGGAGTGATTGTAGTCGTGAGATTGTCCCGGTTACGAGGATGACGTCAGACGGTAGTCGGCCATCTTCACCCACCACATCCTCTGCAATTTAAGCACAACCCGGTAATAGAACGGGATAACGCTAGGTAGACAAACAGAAGAGACAGCAGAGAGGGTGTTGAAAGACGGCTTCATCTAAAAATACTCCTAAAACCCTTCTTTTATTCTTTCCCCATTGCCCAGAGAATAGAGTTTTTTCCGCAATAGTCCAAAATTCTGCGAGCATACGAGAATACCCTAAAACGAAATATTTCGCCGAAAATGCATCCGATCCGTGTGTTATGTATACAAATCTCATACAGACAACGCTTTTCCTGGAGGCAGGCCAGACTCGAAAAATAAATATGTATGGAGAACCACACCCTGCTACGTTGGTACCTAAAACACGCTTGAATACAGGAAGTTTTAAAAAAGGAACAATATTAAGTAATAACTGCAAAAGTTGAATGTATGATTTTTTCTTATGATTTTTGTTTTTATAAAACAAAGGGCACAGGGGCAGGTGGTTCACATAAGTGACTACCAACTCACATGGAAAACTGCAACAGCAGAGGACTCGCAGATGCGTTGCCGGCCTTTGAGAAATGAGTATGCTCTTTTCCTGAAGGTACCTAAGTCATTGCTTCTGGTATATGGTCAGATAGCTCACATCTGAGAGTTACGAGCACATTATTTAATCTTACTGGCCCCTTGGCGCAGTTGGTAATGATCCTGCCTTCCGCTTCGGGGTAGTGGGTTCTATTCCCGTCACGAGTCTGGTTTTATTATCTATATTATGTATCTTCTTCTTCCTAGCGTTATCTCGGCTAGTACCAGGGTCCGCGAAGATTGCAGAGGATGTGGCTGTGGGGCGAGTTAAGATGAATCATTGCCATCTGACGTCATCGTGGGGGCTCCACGATATCTACAACCTTACGAGTAATATTACAAAGCTAATCTGCCATATTAGAAAATACTTAAGATAGGATGTTCATTATAAGAATGACGAGTTCAAAGCGTTCACTTTACGTGTTGACATTCAATGTTTCTATTGGCTGAAAACTGTCCAATAGCATTACAGTGATTAGAACGGGAATCAATTGAAATAAATATTTACAACCGGAATTACTTTGCAATATACTGATAAGGCTTGCCAACAGGAGTACATATATAAATAAGAAATATTCTCGTAACTGAAATAACAGAAACTGCTTTTATACACTTATTATTCATTTATAGACTTATATACTTATAAATACTTAATTTAATATTGAAAAGATGAAAGTTGTTAATTCGTTATTTTATTTCACAAACTCAAGTATCCTTTATTCAGATATACTATAAGGTTTTTCGAATTTGTCAAATATTTTAAAAGCTACCGCTGATTCGGAATTTTTGAATCAACAATAAATACGTAAATAATAATCGTCTAACGAATTAAGAAGTTCTTTCTATTGAAAATCGTTTGAAAAGGCTTTAACACCGTGTTAAACACGCTCAATTTACACTGGAATTGTTGATTGACAGCCTATTTAAATATGTTAATATTAGTAATAAATTTCGCAAACACTTTTATTTGTGGTAAACTCGCTGCGATATAGTAATAAAATCTATTAATTAATATCTATTACTTAATATAAAAATGATTAAGTAATTAAATACTTTTAGCGCGCTACATTTGCCTGCATATGTTTATAATAAATAATTTAAATATTTGTTATATATATATTTAGTTCTTAAGTGCAAGATTTTGTCATTCTTTGTCAATTTTTCACCCGGATGCCCTGAATTTGAAATAATTTCGTTTAAAACTTTGACTTTAACTTTCTTAATGAACTTTGAAGAAACAGGGAAATAAATTAAGGAAAATAAAGGACCCATTGAACTTCGGACGTGTAAAGTGAACACGTAAGCAAATAAATAAGCAAACGTCATCATATGGCCTAAAACACTTCACGAGTTATTTGAACTCACTTTTTATTATTAATTGGCACAATTGACGTACGGTCAGCAGAAAAACGTTACGCAAATATTTTTTTTGAAATATGATGACTTGGTTTACTGGTGTATTAAACTCTATGCTGCAACGTTGCTTTCATACTTGGATAACCTAAATTCAAATCTCTGTTTCATTTCGTGAAATATTGATATAAAATAATTTATAACCAAATGAAAATTCCTGAGATTGTCACGGGTTGCAAAGATATTTTATTGAAAAACTTAGTTAATACTTTTATAATTGAAAAACCAATTTTACATTTTGCGTCTGATAAGAATGCTTAAAGATTCTACGTGACACGTTAACACCAAAACGTTACACTCTATGTCCACTTCAATATGAAAGTAAAAACATGAAAGTTGGTACGCGTCCGTGTGACAACTCCGAGATGTAAACTGGAAATTTCAACTGTCGAAAAATTTTAATTCACAAAAAGAATTGTGAATTAAAATTTTTCGATTTCCATAATATATATCTAGGATAAAAAAATTGTACATGAACGGACCTTTAATCTACAGAAAAAATTTGATACAATACCATTATTAAAACATAAAGTACGTTTTTATCCCGCCCGATGATCTTGTTTCAAAGTTCGCACGCAGCAGCAGATAAAGCCGAAGGCAGATGATAGTGTTGCTTTAATATTTTATTGTTAGCTTCTTTGCGGATCGCTAAAAATATTGATTTGAAAGCGATACGGTTTATAGGTCACAATTTATTTGTACATTGTTTCTAAATGTACAGTCAACAAAAAAACTGCTGGATTACAAATATCTATATGGTCTTTCTACTTCTCTAGATTTCAGCTATTCCATTGGATGAACTAATTATAGTTAAGAATTATTAGGCGCGAATTTTCAAAACATCCATAAATCTTAATTTTTGAGGTATATTCTATTCAATCTAACTCTGTAAACTTATAAACGTTAAAAAGAGAAAAACGTAGAGTTAGAAAGAATAGGCTATATTTATAGACATAAAAAATAGCCGGTTCCAAATTTTCGCACTTTCAAAGCTGAAATATGACGGGAGATTGTTAGGAGTAGACTCTTGCTCGGAGGTTTCCAATTTATCACAGCGTTTCGATAAATAAATAAATATATACAGGACTATATGACACACGGACGTCTGTTCCTAAGGTAGACAACTTAATGCCTGTGTTGAGAAAAGTTAAAGGGTAAAATAGAAAAGACAGAAAAAAAAAGATATAAAAACAAATATGGAATGTTTAATGACAATACTACATTCAGCAGTCTCTAACAAATTATTAAACAGATATACATTCTAATAGTTTCGATATTAAAATATCAATAATAAGAAATATTATTTGGTTTACAAAGAGGAAAGAAAATTATTTTAATTGTAACATTAATTATCATTCGAATCAAAGGAGATTCCTTATTTAATTTTAAATCACAGATTAAGTACACATTTAATGATTTATCACTAGCGTATGCTAAATACTGTTTCTGTTTTAAAATAATCAGATATTAGTTTTAAACCGCAACTTCGTCTGTGTTGTTTTCTTCAACTTTCAACCCCGATTTCAACTCTTCCGAACTTCATTTTCGTGAAAAAAGTAGCCTATGTTAATCCCTCAAGACCAATCTATCTCTAAACTAGAATTCATCAAAATTGGTGCAGCGGTTTAGGCTTAAAACTTAACAGATAGAGTTACTTGCACATTTATCATAAAAACGATGAGAATCTTGCCGCATGAGAAGTCAAAAAATTTATCCTTTGAACTAAGAGATTAATCTATTTGAAAGAATTAAAAAACTCCTACTTAAGGTCTGGTCTCTCCAGATCTTTTCGGAACATTGCCTAGATCCAAAATGTCTTTCAACAATGACAGTGTATTTGTAAGTGCGTATTATGGGTTATAGAAATAAGGGTGATATTGAAAACGTAACATTTAACGCAAAAGCCCTTAACACTATTGGCAGGTTTCGCAGAATTTAATACTCTTAAACCAAGCACGCAATAGCGCTGAACTCTATCGATACGATACAAAGTTATACTTGTTTGCCAAACGCGCGAAATCACTATTGGCAGATGTCTCATAAATTAATACTATTTGTTACAAGCACACAATAGCGCTAAAAGCCATTGATACGATCCTAACAAAGTTTTACTATCATGCCAAACGCATAAAAGCGCTTTTGGCGGATTTGGCAGAATCTAATACTTTTGTATCAAGAGCAAAACAGCGCTAAACGTTATTGACGCGATCCAAACGAAGTTATACTCTTATGGCAAACGTGCAAAAGCTCTTAAAGGTATTGGCAGGTTACTTAGAATTTAATACTATTGTAAGGAGCCCGCAACAGCGCTTAATGCTATTAAAACAACCCAAAAAAGTTATAATTTTATTTCGAACGCGCAAAAGCTTTTAAAACTATTGTGGCAGGTTTCTCAGACTTTAATGCTATTGAATCAAAAGCGCAACAGTGCTTAACGTTAGAAACGATCGATACAAAGTTATACTCTTATGCCAAACAACGCAACGCATAGTGCTTTTGCGTGTTTGGCATAAGAGTATAACTTTGTAAGCACGTTATTCATAATTTAATACTATTTGTACCAAGCGCACGATAGCGCTAAACGCTATTGATGCGATCCAATCAAAGTTATACTTTTATGCCAAACGTGCAAAAACTTTTAACGGTATTGGCACGTTAATCAGAATTTAGTACTATTGAAATAAGCCCACAACAGTACTTAACGATATTAAAACCTTCCAAAGAAAATTATACTATTATGCCAAATGCGCAAAAGCTCTTAACGCTATTGGAATGTTTTACACTATTGAACCAAGTGCGCAATAGTGCTAAACGCTGTTGATACGATTCAAACAAAGTTATACTTTTGTGCCAAACCCACTAAAGCTTTTGTATATGTGATACAAAAGGAAGAAACCTTCTTATCTTCTAAAAGACCATAGTACCACTCTGTTTAAATTTACAACCTTATTTGCTAAACTGTGAATTTCGTTAGTATCCGTGTTAGATCCCTCACTCCCTAGGTATTCGACGTTTTTTGTATATTACACTTTTAAATAAATTTAAAACCTACAATACTTTATTGTTAAGTTAGTGTAAAGTAAGTAAATATGGCAACAAGTTTGATATGAAATCTCTCGTCACAGTAAAAATTACCTGCTTTATATAGACGTTCAAAAAACAAAAATAATAGTTCGTGTGCGTCATCAAGTAAATGCTCGTATCGGAAATCAGACTATCCGTTCTGCGCGGCATCTCAAAGTGACCAATTGCAACTGAAAGGAAAAATAAAACGCTTAAAATAATAAAAGAGACATTAAGTTGTCTACCTTAGGAACAGACGTCCGTGTGTCATATAGTCCTATATATTTATTTATTTATTTATATATAATGCAATATGATAAATACATTGGTTTAATGATAGTCAAGTGCTAATCTATTAGTAAATGAAAATATGAAGAATAGAAGCGCAATATCATTTTTATGCTTATATTTGCTATGACGCGTTTATTATCAGAAACTACGATGTTCATTATCGAAATAAACATCGTCATTTGAAGCCCGGGAGGAGTTTTCTAGAAGTTATTAAGACGAATCTTTATTGATGGGTAGATGAACAATAAATTAAAAAAAATCTCCGATAAACAAATCGAAAATTTTGCAGGTAAATCTATTTATTAGTAGTATTCAACTATATTTCTCTCGTAAATCCGTCTAAAATACTTGAAAAATATCCACCCACATTCGGAAATATACTCTTATGTACTCTTATAGGACAACTATTCTCTTATGTATAAAAGCAATTTGGTGTGTGTACAGACATTTCTAAATAATATTTTGAAGAACATAGGATTTTTATACATTATTAATGAAGAAGTTATATAACATTCCTGGGTAGTCGTCGGATGACTTAATCGATTTTGATGACATTTGCTTTAACGGTTTACTGCATGAAAAATAATTAATCCGTTAAAATTTAATAAGTGTTTATCATATAAAAATATTGCAACGTTTATTGGCGCGTTATGTTACAGTAATGTATTAAATGTCTTTTTTAAACGTTCATTGTTTGCATTAATTTGATATGCCAGAACAAACATTTCAACACTATTGCAATAACAAAACTAGTATGCACATTTAAAACTAGGTGGCTATCGCGACTTTATCCACGCGGTTTTATACTATTTTAAGCAATAAGTAATATATTTTATTTCAAAGTAGCTTTAAGAGTTTATTTATTTTCTTACGATAACTTTCTCTGAAGGTGGCCCCTCTCTCCTTTAGCGAAGGAGAACCTTTTCGTAAGAAGATAGAAGTTGATAACGACTGGTAAGCTTCTAAGTTTGAAAATAGAACGATTCCCGTTTAGAGGATGACCACTTCATGATCCATCGACATATTCCATATATCTTCCATTATTTTTATATACAATCAAAACTGTTTATGAATCCTAACATTCAAAGTAAATAATTTTTTATTGAGTTTACAACGAATAAAGATCAAATATTTAATGTAACTTTAAATCATTTCTTATAATATTACATCAGAATTTTATCTTTACTTAATATATCTTAATAACAAAAGCAATACATTGCGTCTATACACTTTATGATAAACATGTATTTTAGACTAAAGGTTTCAGATAAGTGACTAGGTTATCACGATTAGATGGACACCTACCTTTTTGCCATTAACGTAAAAAACTAATTCTGTGGACACATCACTAATGTCTTCATCCAAATTTAAAAGTCCCATGTTCACTAGTTAATTCAAATTTCGAATTGTATATTTTAAGTTGGAAACGTCTCGTACGACATGCACGAATGTTCGATAGCGACTGAGAAATTCAAATTACGAATATGAAGCCAGTAGCTGCAAACGGGGGACTAGGGACGTATAATTTCGTATTGCGCGAGCGCATTTGTGCGCAACGTTGGTAAACGATCGGAAGTTATTAATTTAGAACTTTTCTTAACAAGGAGGTACTCAACACGACTGATTTTCTGTATTCGTTCCGCGACTTTTGAACTGATTTTGATAATCTATTTATTTCGTCTGCCACGTTGTCATTAAAAATATTTTAAGCACTTTCATTTATTGGTATAAAGCAAAATTACCACTGCTATACCACTATTACGACGATTAATAAACGCCGTTTGATACAGCGTTCTTCCAATGCGTCTCGTGTCAAGGAAGGTATTTCACTATAACATTTTTATACTATCATTTACGAATATATCTAGGAATAAGCATACGTAATCAGAATAATATAATTCACTAATTGAGAATCTGTAATATATCAAAAAGCAAAGTAATAACATGGGCAATACGCTCATGTATTTGCAATAGCAGTTTTATTTATAAAAAAAGATTAATGAAGTATTAGATATACTAATTGATAGAATCAGGCGTTACTTTGCGGAAATCCATGACATGGATGAGAAACTAAACTACTTTGCTTTAATCCGCTCTACAACCTTACGATTAATATCACAAAGTGACATTAATCGGGTCCCACTGTTTTACGTGCCTTCCGAAACACGGAGTAGTTCGGATATCAAACATAAACCGGTGCTAGAATGGGTCACCCATCTATCACCCGGTCGCATCCAGAGCAACTTAACTTAGCGATCGACTCAAATGCCGATCACTGATTAGGCCACGACCTCCTCATTCGTTATATTACATACATATGTATATAGTCGTTTCCCTCGTCCGTCTCTAATCGCTGTCGGTGACCCAATTCGCAGTCAAATATTTGTACTACCGTGTGTCACTCGGCGTCATCAGCTTCTCACACAGCCTCCATAATACTATACTAGGTTTTACGCGTGACTCTGCTTGATTTTTTATCTCTCGGAAACAGTAGTCATCTGTTATGTAAAACTTCAGGTCAGTAAATCAATTTTTTTTTAGTCAATTTTAAGGAGTTCCTGGACTAATCAGTGGGCCTTCATTTATTTGGTTGCTAGGTTAAGCAATTCTTATCGTGGCCGGGTGATAGATGGGTGACCCATTCTACCACCGGTTTTCAAATATCCGGCCTCCTACGTGTTTCGGAAAAAATAGTGGGTCTCAATTAATGTCACTGCATCGCATAAGTTCAAAATGACTTAACCAAATTGAACAATTATTTTTTTGTTGTGTTCACCAGGACCAGGTTTGTATAACCAACATTTATGTCGATTTGTTCGTTACGTGTAATTTCCTAAACGGCTGGGTACATTTTGATGGGACTTTCACTGAGTTTCGAAAAAAAAAAAATTTATTCATTAAATTATTACAAAATCATTTAATCAAATCGCGGGAATTCGCTAGTTTAATTATAAACAAAGATAAAGAATCATCTTAAAAGTTAATGTCATCTGATGTCCAAGGCAGATGTAGATATAGCCGAAATTTTTTGTTACACTTACTATCGTCACATATAAAATATCTTTAAGAATGTTACATTATATATCAATGTAAAATAAATCTTAAATCATAGTGTTAAAGTTTCATTTGCTTTGTACAATAATTGTTTAAAGAATGTAAATTAAATTTACAGAATTATGTGCTTTATGAACTCTTTAATAGGGGTGAATACTGATTGTGGTCTGCGCATAGAGTATTAGGTGCTCGGGTCAGGTCTATGGCTAACGAATGCCTTCCATCTGATCTATGCGGGCAGGGGTTAGTAACATTTTGTTAATTTTGAAATATATAATTTGATTAATATTAGGAATGGTGAAAAACAAACTACTTTCAATCTTTAGTACGTTTTTTTTTATTTTGAAAAGTTTAGACAATGTGTAAGTTTAATTCGGATGTTTTATAAGCAAGTAATAAACGTTACTTTCGTCTATTCTGCTTATATGAATAATTATTTTTATTATTTAAAACCTGTTTTTCCTACTGCAGGGCAAAGACATCCCGCCCTCTTTCCATATGGTTCTGTCTAAGGACGTTGCCATCCTTAATTATAATAATTGAAGTAATTCCTCCATATCATTCTTATTCGAAAACTACAATAGAAATGACGACAAATTTTGAAAAATAGGTTTATATCGTTCACAAGTATTTATTTACTATAATTACAGCCAAAAAATTTAAAACTTAACGTTTTTATAGAAAAGAAAGCCATTTTAAATTTAAGGATTAAAATTCATTCCAAAACACTCGACGCTGTCATGACGTCATTTTATGTTTACAATGAGTTCAACTAAGCGTCACCTCGATGTTTTCGCCGTGACCGTAAAGATCGCAGTCGTCAAATGTCGAATATCTGAATAAGCACTTTAAAACGTTACGATCGCTTATTGGAACCCACTTATAATATACGGTAACGTCATAGGCTCGGCGGATGTTTTAGCCATCATGGCGGATTGTTTTATTTTGTAATTTCTTTTTTTTATTAATCCCTATTAATCTCGCTCACAATAGAAAAATAAATACGTCTGTAGATCTTTATGTATATTATTTTATCAGAGAAATACATAGTTTAAATGATTTCTGTCCTAATGTCTATTCTCGTTTCGGAAGTGAATACTTCTTTAAAGCCGTTGGACATTTTTTGAGATAGGAAAAAAATAGGAACTTGCTTGCTATTACCGTTACTGCAATCAACACCACTTTCGTTTTGAGTTTTTTAGTAAACACACCCGGTGAGGGGAGAGGGCGCGAGTGGCACAGAGGGTCGGTGTAATGGCGGCCGAATGTCGCGAGAATCCATTTTGCCCCTCCCCACCCTCCAGTGGTAAGTCGCGTTAGCGGGAAAGATTTAAAAATGCGAAGAAGTGTTTTCATTGTGACATTTTTCTTCTACTTTGAATTAAAGAATCTAATCAAGAATTTAAAACTTTTTCCCAGCACCTCTTCATGGTGAACTAAAACTATTTTACTATAATTGTTGTAGGCCCTTCATAGATTAGTTTGATAGATATAAAGATAGATTTATATTTAGTCACACACACACACACACATATAGTCCTATTTTGAGTTGACAAAATATTAGAATAATAATAACTGTCTACTGAGAATGTAACTCTTATCAGTACTACATCGTTCAACAATGTACGAAATTCGAAAAAAATTGGTATTCACAACTGCTTGTAAATCTAACAGTTTTATCTTTGTAATGGTCAATTATTTTTTAAGGCCATTAAATTTTTTTTTCATCAAATTCGCTGTTTTGTAACCATTTTTTGGTCATCATTTTTATATATTTATGTTTTTTTTAAATTATTCTATAATATTCTGAGATCCCTGTCTTGCCATTCCTAGGTCTACATATCTTCAACGACAGTTCGTTAAGTACAGCCGTACCGACACACCAACATAAATTATACTCACCTTTTAGCTCTTAACACTTAAACATAACGATGTCATTTTGTCCTTCTGTATGTATTTTTAGTTTTGGTTTGTTGCACCAGGTGAGGGCTGGAAATGTTGTAACATTGAAACCAGTATTTACTAATTCACTTTTTCGCAACTAACTTTATGGTGACTTGATTTTCATATTTAATCACGGAATAGCTAAGAAATTTATGGGGAGTAAAAACAAACTTTACCGGTTGCGTTACGCGTTATATAAGGAGTAAACTTTATTTGTGCTTCAAAGCTGACACATACTTTTTTTTTACTTTTTTCTTAATTACTAGCTAGTACTTTGCGACTTCGTTCGATTGTAAATTTCGAGGGTTTTCATTTTTTGTGCGGAACCCTAATTATTTTTCTAAATGTAAAGTAGTCTATGTTACTCCTTGTGACATCAACTATCTGACAGTGAAAATTCAGTCAAAATCGGTCGGGTCGTTTTTGAAATTACACGGAACAAACAGAGCATCAGACAGATAAAAAATTTCACTTGTGTATTTGTTATAGTTATCCTGTATAGCCATAAGTCGTATGCAATTAGTGACAGAATGTAATTTTGACTAACAAACAGACAATTTTATTTGCATGTATAGTGAAGTGCTTATATTAGTGTTTAATATCGATTCCAAGTATGAATCGATAAGCTTTACAAGTAACACGATATTAAGTATTTTTTTAAAGATTCGTTTCGTCCTAAAAAAAATTCGAGTCTTATTTTAAACGAGAACCCGATATAAAATGAATGTAATAATCAAGGCTAATGTAGGCAATAAACGTAATAGAAATATTTACGTATATTTTTCTGCTATTACAATGGACATTCCAAAGTTTATGTATTTAGAAAATTTAGGCCGAAATGAAAATCGTAAATAAGTTGCTCTCGAGAGGGTGAGCAGGGGAAGAGTGTACAGCTCATATAAAATTTATTCGGAATAACAATCAATTTGGCCCGACTCCCTCGCTAGGACGCGATATTTAATACAATTTTATATTCGGGCCTATTATGTCGCATCGAAACGGTTAATTTTGAAAAAACGAGCGGCGGCTGCCTTTTATTAAACTTTTAATAATATAAATAAATATCCAAACATAACTGAACTTTTGGTAACGTCGAAATAAAATTCGCCTACGAAGTACCAATTAAATTACAACATCCACTTATAAAAAACTTCTTAACTGCAATTTTAATCTGTTACAATCACCAATGCTGGCCGCCTCTAGCAAAACGACACAAAGCATTAAAAAATTAGAATATAAACAATAAGGATATCATATAAATAGAAATAATTATGGCTGGCCCGTTGGCGCAGTGGACACTGACCCTGCCTTCTACTCCGGGGGTCGTGGGTTCGATTCCCACCTCGAGTCTGGGTGTCTTGTCCATTTGTATGTAATTATATATTTCTAAAAACAAAATATTTGTGTCTGCTGAGAATATTATTCTGTATGAATTGTATGTTCTGAAATGATTTCGTGTGTTCAGTGACAGTCTATATACAAAAATTCTTCCGTCCTCGTACGCCATCTTCGCTAGGACAATTTCAAAAGAATTTTTCAAATGGGACTAGCGTTCTATGGGCGAGTTCATATAAACAATATCTTCAACTATTTTTAGTATAGATTTATGCAAGTAAGCAGTATAATGTTAGAGCCTCAATAGCTCAACGGTATAAGGTATGGACTAATATCCGCAAGGTACCTGGTTCAAACCTTACCGCCGTTGGGGTATTGTCGCACCGATTCCTAATACAAGCTTTTAATTTAATCTTAGTAGAAGGGAAAAAGGGAATATTAGACATACCTAAAAAGTATTCCTAATATTATTTAAAAAAAAAAGAAAAATAAATGTAGATAGCATATTTAAATCTATATAAAAACGAAAGCTAAAAAGGCATTACAAAATCTCGAAAACCGCGGGACGTATAAGGATGAAATTTGACAGGTGGGTACTTTATTGTTAATGGACATAGTGCTCAGAACGGATTTTTCGATAGTCTACGTGAACCCAGACGCGGGGAACAACTAGTAAATACATGAACAGCTCCCGTAATTCTAGATCTATTATCCGAATTCCTGGGCACGAGTTGATGTAACGGTCGAGCTGCGATGCTGGCTGGAGCGGTGAGGTCACGAATTTCATTAGCAGCATTAAAGGACCTCTCGAGGGACTCGTGTCGGCGGGTCGGAGTTCGGGCGCCATTGTGTGCCAATTCTATTAAAGATTTCAATGCCGCCCATTTTGGACTGAACGTTAGATAACTTTGGTATGTTATCCTTTTTATATACACCATGCTATGGACGTTTACTATTTGTGGCATATTCACTCATACATGTTTCTAGTCATATCTATATTAGTATGTGAAGCTGAAGAGTTTGTTTGTTTGCTTGAACGTGCTAATCTCAGGAACTAGTGTTTCGATTTGAAAAATTCTTTCGGTGTTAGATGGCCCATTTTTTGAGCAAGGCTATTATAGGCTATATATCATCACGCTATAATTGAATCTATTCTTTTTAACTAATTTTACGCGAACGAAATTTCGGGCACAAATAGTAATCTATATATTAACTGACGGATGAGTATGAAATTTGGCACAGTTTTAATTTGTATAGAGAAAGGTGTGCAAATGTTAATGTGCTTATAAAACATGCATTATTAAAATATCAAATTATGAAAATAAAATAAAACCTCACGCACACTAATGCAAAACGATTTATACACACATTGACTATCTTGCGTACTGTTATGTCTTTACTGGTAAAAAGAGTTGTCAGTTGGAGGAAAGGGACGTAGTATTTTCGAGCTGATACGACGAAGGGACCTTAAATAAATGTCTATACAGGATTCTCAAAAACTGGACAATGGAGCTGCGAACCTTCTGGCGGTCATGTGTGTGCTATAATAGGTGTGTATATCTGTGTATGTATGTGTGTGAAAGCTAATTCGAGATGAGATAATATGAAAACCAAATCTACTATATATAACTAAGTGAACTAATGAAAACAGTAACAAGCGGCATTATCCTGGCGTTCGCCCAGAATCAGCTTATTCCCGTAATTGCAGGGGTAGTGCGGCGATGTGTCCAATCAGAGCCCCGACGCGTGTCATTTCGCACCCCTTTTCGCACGCATTCCTTTGATTTGGTGCGCACACACGGGCGAGTGCAACGCTGCGTTTTTTCTTAAGTAAAGAATACTTAAGGTATGCCCTATATTCCTCTTACATCCCCAACCCCTACTAAGCGAAAAAAATTCCCCATAAACCCGCACACAAGGACTTCAAAAGACCGCTGCGGATGGTAGACTTGCTCATCGCGATGCTCTCGATCGTAGTCGTTGGTAGGCCTCTTCTTTCTAAGGTAGTTTAAGTTTCTTTCTAAGGTAAGGGTAAAGAAAGGAAAAGTGAAGAAAAGGAAAGATTATAACATATTATAATACTTTAAAACTGGAACAGGCATGTAGCCTGTTATGAATATTGAGTAACGAGAAAAAGAAACGGTAGTAGGTCTAAGGGGCGTTAAAATCGTTCCAAAAATGCGTCACTACTCAGAAATGAATTCGCGCTTACACGATTGATAAAACGCCCGTCTGCGCCGTCCTATAAAGCTCGTGGGACACAACAGCGGCACGTTGCATGTGACGGATTAACATTATCATTTGACACTGCATTTATTTAACGAGACTGCCACCGACCAGCCCGCGACGGCCCTGCGAAACTAACTATCGGAAACAACATATGGCTGACTGGCCCGTTGGCGCAGTGGGCAGTGACCCTGTGTTCTTCTCCGGGGGTCGTGGGTCTGATTCCCGCCTCGAGTCTGGATGTATTCATATGTATGTATTTATATACTTCTAAAAAAAAATATTTGTGTAGAACAGGCGACTGTTACCTATAGCACAGGCATTAAGTTGTCTACATTAGGAACAGACGCCCGTGTGTCATATAGTCCTGTATATATTTATTCATTTATTTATTAGCATATTTTTATTCATATTTTAGTTTATATTTCTGTTTAATTTTCTATTTATATAAAATTCAATTGTTGTTCTTTAGTTTCGCTCAACTAAAAAAACCTAATTAGAGGTAGCGCTTGCAGTCTTTTTGGTCTCCATTCGAATTGGTTCTGCGCGTCCGGGTACCAGTACCTCATATCCCATAGAATATTTATTTAAGATATTTCCGAAATCCTACTTAAGAACAAAATAATCTTAGTCGCCGAATTTATTCGGCTCGAAATACAGTGAAATTCAAACGAGAGGACGCTTCGAGTCGTCAAAGGTCGGATTTTCGTGCTGGAGACGTCTCCGAAATTAACATAAGCCGGCATTTGCACCTGAAGTTCTTGAGTTGTTTGGAAGACATCTTTGTGACGCCCCAGTAATGATGGGGGGAGATCATAGCACGTGGAACGATAAGCTCGGTTTGAGAAGAAGGCGTTAATTTTATTTTTGGGGTAACGAAAACGGAATGTTTTCAACAGTTGTGAATGAACGAATAAGTGATTTGAATCACGAATGGAAAAACCAAACGTCTTTTCATATCCGTGTATGTCTTTATATACTTCTACAACAAAAATATATGTGTATAACAGGCGTCTCTTACCTATAACATAAGCGTTAAATTGTCTACCTTAGGAACAGACGTTCATGTGTCATATAGACCAGTATATATTTATTTATTAAATCGGTCAGGATACGATTCCCTTACTCCACTGGACTATTGTGGCGCCTACTTTAAAAATAAACTTAAAGAAAAAGAAAAGGTAACGGAAAATCTAGTTATACTTTAAAGTAAAGAAAAATATCACCATAAACATAGCACAGATAAAAAGCTTCTAGACTTACCATCTAGGAAGATTCTACATCGTGATAATCCAATAGAGCTTTACGATAGCTAGAGCAAACCAGAAACTATCTCATGCTAACTCGAAAAAAAAACAAAGAGAAAAGTGAGCCCAGTCCAGTAATATTTTCAAACACAAAAAGTTACCAATATTTTTTTCTTTTATTAAATCCATGCGATTGGAAACAAGGTACTTATAAAAGCATAGTAGAAAACAATTACGATAATAGTTATTTTTGAAGTTAAACTTCTTTACGCACGCTTGACTCGTGGATGTGTAACGAGCGCGTTACGAAAAGTGTAATCGGGCGAAGCGGTATCATTTCTTTCTTGAAAAATTTTTATAAATTAATGTCTTGTTTAATAACATTGAACGTTTAAAGCGAACGAGATTGTAAATTCATTTTAAAATACAATTATAAAAAAAAATCTAATAACAAAAAAAAACGAGTGTACTTTAGACCCAGCGACTGAAGTAAAACTTCTTAAGCTTTATCTGTATGTATAAGTATATGTATATATTTATTATATATATATTTCACTCGTTTTTTGTTATCAGATTTTTTTATACGGACTTAGAAATGCCAATCGTTTATGTATATATTTATATATTCATTAGGATTGTTTGTCTTCGAATTCACTTGAGAGGTGGTCTAGATAGGGTTGGAGAAACCCTGATCGTCCCATGGACCGATGGGCGGATGATATGAGGAGAGTGGCAGGAGGTAGCTGGATGATATTATATTATATATGACAGAAACAAAGGTAGGCCTTGCTTGGCCAATAAAGGCAGACCTTGATTATCCGCTGCTGGGCATAGGCCCATCAGTGGCTGCTCATGGCCTGAAAATGTTGATGATGATGAATGAGGAATGGACTGAAAGGGGTCGAATCTTGAGTAATGTGAAAAACGACGCGGGTAGTGTGAGTTTAGGTAGGCGAAGTTACGGGTATCGGCGTTTAAAAATATTGAGTACTACATAAGTAATAAAGCACGACTCAGGGGAGGGTATGCATTCAAGACACTCGAAGATCGGATTTGAATGTTAGAACAGCTTCCAAATTAACATAATCGGGTACTTGGGCCCAAAGTCCTCATTGAATTATTTGTACGAAGACATCGCCGTGACGACTCTGATATTTGTGAAATAGGGACGTACTTTAGTAGCTTAAATGCATAATTTTGGGTATTTATTTGTTTCTTAAGGACTACCAATAGTGGCTTTATATATAACATTTACATATTGTTATGAAATAGTAGGGATCAAATAGATAAATCGCTCGCGCTCGTTAATAAAATTCAGACCACCTGTCTAGTGCCAATCCAGGTATCGCTCAAGCCACGTTCCCTCAAACAATTTCTACAATTATATGTCAAACGACGGCAAGAATATTAATAAAAAAATTATCGATCTTTCTTCGGCATATGAAATATAATAAACTAGTACCCCGTACCGGTATTTACAATATCGAAGTCTTCATACGGATCCCTAACTTTTTTGCAAATTTTCTATTGCCTATGTTCATCAGAGATAATGCAGCAGTAGCAGCAGCAGTTTCAAAGCCTATTCAATGCGAAAAAGCTATCAAATCTATCCAATTTTTACTAAATCATCCATTTGTATTTGAAAGTAGTAGAAGGCAAGGCGTATACCGTTAGCGCCGCGCCTTCTATTGACCATTGTCCATTTGTCTTATTAAAAAAATCTTTCCTCTTTGTAATATTAGTATCGACTATATTTTAATTAATTAGTTATTATTATTAGAATAATCATGTTTTCTGTCTTTTTAATCTTTCACAGTAAGACAATTTTGTTTTAAAATTATCTGAACACAATCCAATGTTCATCACTTAACGTTTGTCACATTGTTGTCTGGTGTTCTCACAACGCGATCCACTCTCGGTTCCGTATGTAAAACCTCTAATTGCCACGCTGATTCAGACTATTGACACAGACGCGTACTCTTGATTGTAGTACATTGTGATCATCAAAGTTAGCTGAGCGACGCGGTGTAATATTTGCATACGCCCCGAGGCCTGCGAGATGATGCAAACAGGAGCGTTAGTTATGTAAACTTTAATAATTCCGCTATCATTCCCATACGATAATTAAGAATACGCCCAGAAGATATGTAGCTAGATAAAGAAGATTCTTGCAAACTTAATGAATCGGCCATAACACACATAATATGAGGAGGATGCAAATGTTCGATTACTATTTCCAATAATTCTGTTAGTTATGTGTACTGTAATAATTTCGTTATCATTTCTACATGATTTTAGCTAACAATAAACGCAGAAGATATAACTATAGATATAGAAATACTTAATCTTAATACACGTAGAAAAGACACTTAAAAATAGATAAAGAATCCTATTATAGACATGACCATAACGAGGAACTGCTATGATATTTTATATATCAATTTAGAATTTTTTTAGAACTTTGTATACTATAAAGATATATTGATAGATAAAAAGATTCATAACCACGTACTGAATAATTTGCAGGATAAAGAAAAATATCTAGAAGCCTTTACAGAGGATAATTTGTTGGATTGTGAAATGGATAACGCAGATGGTACCACTAAAAAGGATGTACACAGGGGAGGTGTCTAAGTGTAATTTCTATTCAATACGCAATCGCACCCAAACATAAATCCTGGACATGAGAAAATAAATAATAAAAAAAAAATACCCACATCACGCCTAATCGAATCGACCTCATATTTCTTGTAATATTAAAATATAAGACCCTTCGGAAAGAAGTCTTATTTCGCGGAGCTGACCAGCGACTCGGTTCGTTGGTTCAACATTTGTTTGGAGACCTTTCTATATTCCAACCTCTATAGATTTCGTGCCGTTTTATTTGATATACTCAATTGAACGAAAAGGAAACTAGGGTGACGGAACTGGATGTTTACTCTGTAAATCAAAATGTGTCTTTGTTGATTTCAAAATGTCCGAACCTGATGCTGTGTGGGTTTTGTAGTGATTGACTTTATTTTACAAATGATGAATTAAATGATGCTGAATTTGACTACAGTGCCTATAAGTTAGTTTTTCTTATGAAAAAGGTAGATTCACCCAATTTTTCAGTTAAATTTGTATATCTAAATCTGGTGTATTTTTATGTACTATATTATTGTTAGTACAAGCAATCAACAAATACATTTTGCATTATCATCGTCTATAAATGCTACATTAAAATTAAGTGTATTTGTAATTATACTATAACCTGCATGAATATTTGAGTATATAGAAAGCTTTTAATTTTCCTCTCAAATGGCTTAAGGAATCTGGTGGTAGATTATCTGTCTTGTAGTCATGTCTTGTATCATAGTTTTGTCGGCAAGGACGACGCCAAGGGGGAGCCGGGAGGGTATCAGCCCCCCTAGAAATTAAAAAAATGCAGCCAAGTCCAAATAAATCAGTCCTGAGTCTATTTACATTACTGGTTAGATAGATAAAGCAAATCTCACGGGTAGAAATTCTAAAGAATGCTCTATTCCCAGCATTTCGTTGACGTTGTAGTTCTTAGTTGTATCCCCTCTCCCCATTCCCCCTTGGCTCATGGCTAGTCAGTGGCTGGCGACGCTCTTGTTTGTAGATAGCTCTTGACTGTAAGTTATTTTTGTTAGTATCCGAATAATTTATACTTCCTAATCTTCTGGCCCACGTCCAATAGATGGCGTATCAATAATTAGAGTACTAACGCCATCTATTGGAAGGATTTCGAATATGTGACCATCTCTGCTTCTTTTTTTTAAATATTCATTTGAGATTGTCATTCTTTCTTTTCTCTTAAACCTTCCTAAAATAATGCTAATAAAACAATAGACAAGAGTCAAATAGCCCCAACAGTTTTTGAGTTATAGCGAGAACCGTACTATAATTAATTACCATACCTAATTTGGGTTACATGCCAAGAGCAGCGCCTCCTACTGGACGAACCTCTTTGCTACACAAAATTTTATCCAAATAAGTCTAGGCGGCTTAAATAGTAGTAGAGTGACAAGGGATTGTACACTCGATGTTTATGTATAAAGATTAGTGTTCCTTTATAGTAAATTCTTTTAACAAACAAAAACAATGTTCCAAATCTGTCAGACGTTTTGTATCGACCACGTTATGTTGTATGTCAGCTTAGTTAACTCCACGTATAAAAATACTAGGTATATTTTCTTTTACTTCTATTCTAGTCCATCCTTCCCAGTAATCATTTACTCATATCACTATTTTATTTTATGTAACTCTTTCGTATATTTATCTACTACACTTGATTATATAATCGTTATATATATTGCATGTAGCATTGTGCAAGTAGATAATGGCTTAGAAATTATCAGTATTATATTTGTTTTGATCAATACTAAGAATATAGTACCTTATAATTTTTAACAGCCTTAGAAATTATGCTACGTACTACGTTATTAAAAAAAAATAGTTCTGTGTAAAGCCGCTTTACGGACGATAATTTTACGTGATAACAACGAACGCTTAGGCCGATCGTGCCTCTCTATGGCCTGTTCCGCGCTCTCGCTTACACGCTCGTCTCGGGCGGAACGTGACAGTGAGTCACGTTTTTTCGTACGTGCAGCCGGCGTACATCGATTTATAAGACGTTATCACGTTAAAAAAAGGCTTGAAATTTTTGTAATTATTTTTTTATCTTATGAAGGTATATTCAAATGCACAATTAAAATTCAGTCGAGGTTATACGCTTGAATTTAATCGTGTTTTAATTTATTTGCTATTTTAGGGAAGGTTCATATTATCCTGAACCATCATATGTGATATGATCAAATTACTTGATAAATCATCCGCTCGAAGCAATTTAGCATTAAATTCCGATCTTTTCAGAAAGTTGCTGCCTAGTAAAGAGCTATTCCACAATGTGCTGTTAAATTAAGACAAAATTTAGACTTTTAATAGTGCTGGTTGCTGTTAAGAATAGTAATTTTTGGTGCGTAAAAAAGGCATTAACCAGATGAATTCTTGTCTTCAAGTTTAAAACAAAAAGTTATTTATGTTTTATTTCTTAACAAAATTTATCAAACATTTCAAAATTGATACTTTAACAGTACTTTGTGAGATTGGTCTTAAGTTATTCCAATTGATGTAATGTTTATGCTTGTTGTCGTAACGTGTCGTTGGTGCGCAGGCGAGCACGCGCCGTTGCTGCGTCCGACGCCTTCGCACGCCTGCTGAACGACGGGAACCCCTCATTACCCCTTCTCCCCCTTAGAGAACTCCCTCATTACCCCTCTCTCCCTCTAGCGACCCCCTAATTACCCTCTCTACCCTTATTGAACGAAATTTTAAAGGGCATGTTTAAGTTACTCCAACACGCGGAGTGATCTTATAAAATTTGATAGAGATCGCATCAAAAAATTTTGTTTGTTTTTTTTTTGTCAATTTTGGGTCATAATTTTACTAAAAATTAATAAAATTTTGATTTATTCTATTCGTGCTATGTCAGAACGAGTCGTTAAATTTTAATGAAAACCATAGGGTTCGCAAAGCATATACCAACACATGAATTTCAATATACTTTTTTAATCAAAAAAGTATGTAGATAATACTTACTGGACCCGTTTTGTTTTTATTTCACTCATGTCGCTGTCATTACTTCTCAGTCGCCTCATTTTCGAATGATGCGTGTAGTTTTCTTCATTCTAAAATACAATATGGATACTGTTAAGTCCAAACAGAAACTATACGAACTTCATCAAATTTAGGATGTTCGTGAATCGATAAATTCATTAAATTATCAAGAAATTCAACGGGATGGGGGCGAATAATGAAGGACCCATCTAGATTCATTATTGAATAAATTTAGTATACAAAAATATATTAAATAATGACGATTTTATTTCAATTTACATATTTGTAACGTTAAAATTTGGAGTTGCTACAATTTACGTTGGAACCATCGAGCTCTTTGAAGTTCTCTGAACATTGGGGTAAGAAATTGCTATCTGCAAGTTCTTACCCCAATGTTGAGTTGGGACATAAATCATAACTCACCGAGGAATCTCTTTCCCTTTTCAATATGGACTTGGGCATCGGTTGCGAAGATCGTTTAGATTTCTGAAACAATAATTAATATTTATTTATATCGAAGAAAAGCTTTATGCCTTCTTTGTATACTTTTTTAAGACGGATTTTAAAAATCAGAGAAAATATAATAAAAGTGGATTAAAGTATTTTGACGACTATGTAGTGTCGAAAGTGCGAAATATTGGTTATACAATTATTGATTTCAATTAGCGAAATTATAATCAATAATTATAATTTCGCCAATTAATTATAATAGTTCCGCGGTGTGAAAGTTTGAATGTAGATTTCTAACAGTAAGATATATTCGACATGTTTTTTACCAGTGGTCGGTAACCTTATGATAGCCACGGGCCGTATCGTTCAAAATTAAGACGGAGTCGGGCCGCACATTGTATGATGATTATCAATTATATAATAATAGTAAAGCCTCATTCTATTATTTACTAGTTGTTTACCGCGACTTCGTCTGCGTAAAATTAAACTTGCTCTTAGAAACCTTATTCTGGCCCAGCCGAAAAATCCGTTGTTAGCGGATGTCAACTTACTATAAACTATACTACCTTCCTGCCAAATATCATAATTGTAATCGTCCAGCGGTTTTCGAGATTTCCTATTAGGTGACCTTTCTTTATATAGACCATTAATTAAACTATTACATTTTATTTGACCGCATATATATTATTAAACAAGCTCCTAAAGTAGGTATATAGTCATCTATTTATGTCAATTGTAAATTGATAAGAAAATGCGGTTACCTGTTGCAAATTTTTCAGTAACTGGTCATCGTCGGTGGTCGTTCTGGAGCCGCGGAGACGTAGCGGGCTGGGTGCCTTGCTGCGAAGCGTCCGCGGTTCAATTTTCGTCTTATGCGACTCCTTACGATGTTGTGAAGTGGTCTATAAATACAACATATATAGGCATTTTACTAGTAATAAAGCTGGGCTTAGAGAACAATTAATAGTGCCTTACTTAGAATCCCTCACATTTTATAGACAAAAATAGTTTTTGTCTAGGATCCCGCAAAAAGAGAACTTCGTTAATCTGTTTTTAAGAGAATTAGATATCATATTAAAGCTAACATTTTCTTATCTTTAAGATGAAATAGAGCTTCCATTCTTAAACTGGCTGCAAATAGGGCATTAGACCAATCTTACGAGCGAACGAGAAAGTCTTATCTGTAATAGGGTGCATTAGACGAGGACGCAGCGTATAACTCAGTACGAGATAACTCTTTTAGCGGGATATTAACCTAGAACTTTAGACGATATGCTAGAACAGGGGTCGGCAAACTTTTGGATCGGAAGAGCCATTGTAACGGACACGTTGGTGCCTTTTCCGGGGTTATATTGATAGGGATCAATAATACACCAACTTGTCATAAACTTCTCGCAGACTGTACAAAGCACTGCTAAGCGTCACCTCGAGGTTTTCGCCGCGACTATAACGATCGCAGTCGTCAAATATCGAATATCATTGAGAACTTTAAAGCGTTGCAATCTCTTATTGGAACGCACTATAACATACAGTAACATCATACGCCTTGCTGGGTGTTTTAGCTGTCATGGCGGATTGTTGTATTTTTTTTTTTTTTAGTAATCCCTATTAATCTCGCTTGCAATATAAAAATAAATACGTTGGTTAGGCTTGATGTATCTTATTTTATCAGATAAATATATAATATTAATGATTTTTTTTACTGTCGTCATGCCTATTACACTGGGAAATCAGTTACCAGCTTCGGCATTTCCGAAGCGATACAACTTAGGGATCTTTAACAAAAGAGCGTACCCATTTCTTAAATGCCAGCAACTCGCCTGTGAGCCGTCTGGTGTTGCAGTTGTCCATGGACGTCAGTAGTCACTTAGGTGAATCGCCTGCCCGTTTGTCCCTTATTTTATACTAGCTGTGCCCGCAACTTACTCCGCGTAAAACAAATAGATTCAATAAAAGCGTTATAGTATATAGCCTATAGCATTCCTCGATAAATAAAGAGCCTTTCTAACACTGAAAGAATTTTTCAAATCGGATCAGTAGTTCAGCTTCTCTTCAAAATTCTTCAGCTTTATATATTAGTTTAGATTTTAAAAAATGTTATTTATTCTGTTGTGTAAAATATTACAATAAACTTCAAGGAAATAGCTAGTAGTAAGTTACTCGTAAAGAAGTATAGGGCATCGGGACGTTGGGCATCTCACTGTATATACATATAATTTATAAGGTTTTTTGTTTTTTTTTTTTCGTTTTTATGTGTATCTTTTTATGTTTATATTTATGTACAGTGTTTTATCCCTAATAAAACTGTTTCTTCTTCTTCTTCTTCAAGTATGTCATCGGATTAGTAGGTAATACATAGTTGCGGGTAATAGCTAGGTTAGATTTTAAAGGTTTTCCTAATTTGCATCGTAGTATGATTAATCTGTGTAGTGAATATCACTTCTGCATATCACGTTTTTCACGTTTCTTCACCAATGGTTTAATTTGACTTTTTTTATAAGAGAACAAATATTTTTATCAATTTATTTTTAGCATCACTGCCCGGCATCGTCTGCATAAATATAACTGGTTTAATGAATTCGACATTTGTTAACATTTTATTAATTACACCATTATTTTTGGTCCTACTATTTGCTACAGCTTTTATTGAATCTAGGATAATAAAAATATTTTCTTCCAACTACGCAGTAATGTTATCGTTACTCTTTACATGATCAGAAAGGACGCCGTTTCTGTTTAGAACCAAAACAGTGCGGTAATGTTGTATGAAATCTCATTACTCCACTTTTTTGTTACGGCACCAATTTTCTTTTCATATTTACCACTGAATTTTAATGTCTACCATTAAGTTCCATATAAAATGTTTGCATTGGACCTTGCTTACGTGAGTAATTAATCAACTTGTCTTAATTTAGTCTACCAACATCACACTCGTGCATTAATAACCTACTTTCCGCTCGGTGCATTAATTTACCATTACTCGTACACATTCACTCAGGCACCTAATTCAGAGCATACTTTTTGTTTTCCTCTTGGCAAAGGGCAAAGGTATTATATCCTATAACCTCGATTCAAATCCTGTCTTAATATGTATGAGATGTACCTAGTCAAAGACTTGTAGCGACTTAGCGTTACACAACTTTTGCATGCCGTTACAATTACTAGATCGATTTGGATAAAATTAACTACATGATCTCACGCACTTCAAGATAATAGTTCTTTGAAATTACAGCATCAACTACTCTTCTAATAACAGGGAATGATGACACTTATTGAAGTCTTTATAGCAGGGATCGGTAACGTTTCGGCAGGCAAGGGCCACATTGTTAAAAGAAGAGATGCTAGCGGCCCACACCTATAAACAAATATTTGGAAATAGGCATCTATAATATAAACAAAACTAATAAACAAAAATGCTTAATTTTAATACATCGCAAAAAATAACTGCGCTCGTGTAATCCAAGTATTAGATAGATAAGCACTTTATTGCACACACATTTAGGCAAAAACAATTATAAAGGTATACAGATAAAACGATAATATGATAGTGCAAAGGAGGCCTTATTACCACCCGTACCGTATACAACGTAAAGTTTAGTTTCTAAAGACTTGGCACATCACTAGCATCTTCACAGAGGAGCGTATCCTTTGTTAGGGAATCAAAGGCTCTTGTCTCCACGTAACCTCAATTTGCAAAATTGCCTTGTCCAATTAATTTATACATACACAGTTATGCAATGCACAAAATATACGAGAAGGTCGTAGCTTAAGCAGTGGTCGGCATTTGATTCGATCGCTAGGTTAAGCAGTTCTTACTGTGGCTGGGTAATGGATGGGTGACCCATTCTAACACTGGTTTTCAAATATCCAGCCTCATACGTGTTTCGGAAGGCTCGTAAAAGAGTGGATCCCCGTTAATGTCACTGGCTGGATATTAGTCGTGCGATTGCAGAGATTGTGGGGGTTTAGGGGATGACGTCACATGATAGTTGGTCATCTTAACTCGCCCCACAGCCATATCCTCAGCAAATTAAGCGGACCCTGGTACTAGACCGGGATAACCCTAGGAAGAAGAGGTCATAGTTTTCATAATTGTCTTTTATCCGCTTTTGAACAATGAAATCTTTAAGAAATATTGTACACGTGTGTGTTATGACACAAATGCACTTCCAAAATTCTCTTCTAGTCGGCATCGTATTTAAATTTTGTTTATGATTAGAAGCCGTTTATTATTTTTTTATTTACCTGTAATGTCACACAGGGGCAATGGCCTCCGCCCTCTCTAAGCACACCTTCCTATTCCGAGCAAATTGAATACATTTGTATCCCGCAAAGGCATCCAAGTCATCTAGCCACCTCTTCCTCGGTGTACCTGGTCATCGGCGGAACTGATGGGAGTCCATACTGCCTTCATTGCTGTATAAATGCAAAATATAAATAACTTTACATACATAAAAGGACATAATCACTTAAGTGAACCGCGTGCGGTAAATATATATGTATATAACTATTGTTTTACTTGTATTTCTGTATGCAGTGTGAGGTTTTGACAAATAAATACCAATCAATAATAATAATGTTATTCTAATGCCGGAGCGAGACGTAGCTCAAACGGCTTAAACATTTTTGTCCTTGAAGACTACAAAGTAGTACAAAACTTTGCACAGCTACACACAGGCTACACTACATGACCGTTGAATTTAAATAAAGCTACGTCTGGCTCCGGCATAATAAAAAAAATAAACGCTTGCATAAGAATAGAGGTTAAATCTGCCCCCCCCCCTAGCTAGCATTTCCAAACTATGAGACGTAGAGACTTGAAATTTTCCATATTGATAGAACATGCTAAAAACTCACAAGGAAAATTATTTTCAACGAAAACGGACAACAACTTTTGAAGTTATTTAACAAATACGTTTATAGCGTATCAGATACGGAACTCTTCTATGCATGTCTTGACACGCTCTTGGTCATTCTTTAACTAATGTGATTAATAAAATCGGGTTTGCCCGAACAATAATTTCATTGTATTATTTTGTAATTAGGTACATAAATTTCATTGCGTAATAATTGTTAAAATACATTTCTGCTGTCATGTTTTAATTATGAGTAAGTGCTGTACCAGCTGCGGTAACATATAAATTGGGTCTATAGCAATTTATTATTGTAAGCTAATGAAAACAGACTGGCTTACTATGCTGTAATATTAGTGGAATGCCGTTAGACATAGAAATGGCAAAAGCTCGGAATCCAGGGCCAGTGATTGAATGTTTTTGAAAAATTTTGTAATGTATTTTTAACAATTACTAAAAAAATGTTAAAAAGAAAATTTTGCCCGACCTAAATTTGTTAAATTTTCTCTTCTTTTTGAATATTTCTTCAGATTTGAAATAAAAGCAAAACATGAAACCCCTTTTATTAGTGATTTCAAATTTTTATTAAATAATTAAAAATTTAAGAGTTTGTATTTTTTTTTAACATTTTTTTATCCATTGTTATGCCGGAGCCAGACATAGGCTACATTTAAACGATCATTCAATGATTATGTAGTGTGGCCGGGGATTTTGTGTAGCTGCAGAAAGTTTTGTAGTACTTTGTAGTTTAGAAACATACAAGTTGAGAAGGTCTTGGCTTAATCAGTTGTCGGCATTTGAGTCGATCGCTAAGTTAAGTTGCTCTGGCTGCGACCGGGTGATAGATGGGTGACCCATTCTAGCACAGGTAATAACACATAAGCTATAAATTGTAAAGATATTGTGTGAATTTTTCAACATATTACGATGAACGTTAAGGAAGTAGGCGAAAATTCTGCCATCTGCGAGCTATTCTGGCGTGCGCTACAAAAACCGTTAGAGTTACACGTGTATAGTGTATAAAGGAAATGATTAACTTAAATAGTTTTACAAAAAATCCCGAGACAGCATATATTTATCTTTCATGTTTAAGCCATTAACGCTAAAATTGTAAACCACTATTGAACGGGAAAGGTAAAGGAAACGGGAACGGGAACGGGAACGGGAGCGGGAGCGGAAACGGGAACGAGAACGAGAATGGGGACAATATTATAGGATAAAAGAACTTAATAAACAGTAAGTAACCCTACGTTCGGACAGAACAGCGTCTGCCGAGTCCGCTAGTAAACTATAATTGTGCCAAATTTCATACTCGTCCGTCAGCGCAAGTTTCTTAATATGGTAGCGAAAATTTTCGCTTGACGTATTAATATATAAATTAGATATTCAAACCTCAAGGATACTCTTAATATAAGACATTTTTTTTACGGATGACGATGACTCCAATATTTTTACATAATACGCGGTTGTATGGGACGCGGACATTTGATCGTGGTACGGCGGTCGTATTACCGTTTATTATGTGCGGGAAAATAAAAGATTTCCCATACAAATGCGTACGCAGATGTTTTTGTCAACTTTTTGTGCGTTTTATTGAATGCCCCGTTATATTTTTCGATGATAGATCAATTTGTTGACAGATGTGTTTCGCCTACGAGTACTGTAATATTGCGTTATAGATATTATTGATGTTTGTTAAGTGATAATAATTTGTATGAATTGTATGGTCTTCTTTTGGGAATAATTTAAAAAAAATCGCCTGATGGATTTCTACTATGGTCTTGATGTTTAATTTTAAAATTCTTAGCCGTAGAAGTAAGTATATATGATTTGTCAGTATTGTCTAATAAAATTTACTTCGCTCTCTCGAGTTTTTTAGGGTATCGTCGTGACCACTTTAAACACGAGCTTTTTTAAAGCTTACAAATATTTTTTATACAATTGCCCAGTTAGCGCAGTTGGTGTTGGCTCTGCCTTCGTTTACGGTGTTGCAGGTTCAATTCGCGCCTTTGATAAATTTTTATACATAAAAGTTGACTGTACAACTGTCTTTGTCATCCTACTCCACCTGAACCATTCGGCCGATTTGTATGAAATTTTGTGTGAAAGAAATCATTCTTTTATGCATTCACAGATCACTAGTTCACACAGATTGAATTGTGTATTATTGAATGATTAAATCCAACAAATTTCTCATAGATGGCGTTTGTATCGAACCTTCTCGTCATAAATGGGGCAAGACAACGTATGCCGGGTCCGTAAGTATATAATTCATAATATGTAGTCTATATCAGAGGCATTAACGCCTACTTCGGGAACGGGCGACTGTGTGTGGAAAATGACAGTTCATTCATGTCCTACTTAAGAGCCGCGTTCGACCAATGCTATCTCTTATCAGTTACCCATTAGCATTCGAGGAAATGCGCGATGCGGGCGAACTGCGATGCCTAACCTCATACGGGTTACAAATGGACGTTGCGACGTGATTAACAGTACTGTACAATTTTAATTGGTAACGCCATGACCTATTTACAATTTAATAATCAAAATAAATAATAGAGGAGGTTCTATTGTGGTCTGCAGATGAACATCTTCGATATGATCAATGAGCATCTGGGTGATGAGCAATCTTGTGAGCTTTATACTTACACTAGTTGTGCCTGCGACTTTGTTCGCGTAAAATTAGGTAAAAAAATAGATTCAATTTTAGCGTGACGATATATAGCCTTATAGCCTTCCTCGATATATGGGCTATTTGACACTGAAAGAATTTTTCAAATCGGACCAGTAGTTCCAGAGATTAGTGCGTTCAAGCAAACAATCAACCAAATTGTTCAGCTTTCTATATTAATATAAGATTATTTAGTAACTTTTTTTCAGGCTTTATGGAGGTCATGGCTTGATCAGTGGCAGCATTTGAGTCGAACGCTAGGTTAACCAGTTCTTACCGACCAACCGAGTGACATCCAAACCAAAACATGATAGATGGGTGAGCCATTCTAATACTGGTTTCCTAATAACCTACCTCAACGCACGTTTCGCTTCGACACCGAAGCATCATCAGGAGATAGACTCTACAAAGGTTATTCGTAAAGTTAAACTTAAAAGTTAAAAGTTAAGTTAAAGTAGTAGTTTAGTTTCTCATGCACTTAATTGTAAAGGATGTTGGCATGAAGCAATCTATTTTGTCCAGGCCGACATCCGAGATAGCTATAACTTTGTTTGAATCGATTAACAAGTGTGAAATATGAAATGTAGTGCATTTCATTTGTCACATCTGTAAATCAATATAGATATATTATTTATATGTAATGTAAGAAGTATGTGTTTTTTTGAATGGTTCTGGCATAATCTTAAATAGATTTAAGACCCTTAAATTAGATTAAAAGAAAAAATGATACATATATTTTTATTTATTTTAGTACTAAGACAGTGGTGTATTGGATTAGCTCAGGAAAGAGGAGAATGGATCGAGAAGGGGATAGATAACCTTTGCCCAGCAGTAGGTCATATTAGGCTAAATAAAAAAATAAGGTTGTCTTGTTTAGTAGCAGATAGGGAAGGTTTAGGTACTTCTTTCTTATCTAATTACTAATCTTCATCTATCTAGTAGAAGAAGATCAGCCATTACAAATATTACGGTGAAAGAAAACTATTATTGTGTTGGATTAATCTTTTTCAACAAACGGAGCGTCGTTTGTTGGGGATTTTTGAGGTAACTTGTTTGCCCACGAGGATGACCTTGCTTATCCCCGCGCGTTGATAAATCACACGAAAGCCAAACGAAAAACACGTTCGATTATGTGGGTACGTGTGAAACGTGCAAACACTGTGGTTTGCCACTCTTCACCGTGACAGTGAGTATTAAAAAAATTAAAGAGAAAAAACTTAGGACTTTGTCTATTTTTAGTGCATCGATAGCTCAACCGTTGACGTTATCAAAATAAATGTTTTTTGTCCTAAAAATATTTCATTTATTAGGCCAGAATACACACGGACGTTTGTTTCTAAGGTCCACAAATACAATTATTTTTTGGTAGAAATATATATGAATACATATAGATAATACACCTAGACACGAAAACAAGGTCACTGCCAACTGCGCCAACTTGTCAATTAAACACGGTAAAATTTTACTTACAGTTTACACGTCACCGCTATATTTTCGAACTAATAAAAGCCCGCTATTTATCTATATCCGCTATACACTTATCGATAAATAGTTGCTATTTAATTGTGCAGTTGAAACTGCGCAGGTTTTATCGATAATGTGTATGAAAATCGTTGATGATTAAACTGGACAGTTTTATCCTTGCGTTCTTTGTTACAACGAGCAAACGAGCAGGCAGTTCACCTAAGTGTCTGCCGTCGCCCATGGACAACTGCAACAACAGAGATGCAGCTCCCAAATGCGTTGCCAGCCTTTGAGAAATGAGTATGCTCTTTTCTTGAAGGTCCCTAAGTCGTATCCGTTCGGAAGTATCGAAGCTGACAACTGATTCCACAGAGGAATTGTGCGAGGTAAGATGTTTCCAGAGAATCGCACAACTGCATAGTGCATACAACTAAGTGAAATAAGCATCGAGTTGTATAAAGCCCACGGGCATCGCGGCCAGTAATAAGTAATTTTTTTTTATCCTCATAGTTACAATGTGTGAAACATTAGGTACACATTGTTAGTAATGAGGTTCTGTCTAATTAATTTTAATTTCCTCATATTCTCAACTTGTGAAACATTTAAAAAGGTAAAATAACTGAACGCTCACTCAGACAAAGAGTTATTTGGTAAAAATGGAAGCCGCGAGTTACGCTGAGTGTACACCGGAGGGCTCGTGAAAATAATTACAAACAAATGACATTTCAGTGTTGGTTTATAACGTAAAATCATTTTTCTAATATTGCTGTAGATATGGTTCATCAGAAAACCATCAATACTGTACAAAACAATATCCTTTTTCAATTTTTGATTGTATGTTTTTCTGTCCGAAACAATTGGATTAATAATTAAATAGGGTATTGGAATAAACTCCTCTTAATGAAAGAAAATTATTTTATTTTATTTATTACGTTTCCAACAGAATCATTATTATAACATGTACTCAGATTTACACACATAACACAAGAAAAATGCAGGAAATTAAAGCGAACAGATAGAAGGATAGAACAAACTACATGTTAAAGCACCGCCAGAAGGCTCGTAGGTGCTTTACCGGCTTTTATAGAGGGGCCTAGGCTACCAGGAACCTTCATAAACCGAACGAAACGCGACAATAATACCATTAATGTGACAGCAGTGTCGCCACTTCACGCCGATCTTATCTGAGAAAGAGGTTATGGTGCCCTGACGCGCCGGCCCAAAAAGGCTGCAGACTAAAAGAACTGCAAGCGTAGTTCTACCTCTCATTAAAAAAAATAGAGAGGAATAAAGGAAGAGATAAAGGATATAAAAGTATATGGAAAGGAGAAAAAGGATGCGGATATTACTTTTACGGAGGTTATTCGTAAACCTTTGTAGAGTGTATCTCCTGATGATGCTTCGGTGTCGAAGCGAAACGAGCGTTGAGGTACATCGGAAAGTCAGCGTAGTGCTGTGCTTTGGTGGCGAAATCGGTGGTGTAGCTTTCGAGTTATAGCATTGCACCGTTTTTCCCTCATAGTCATTCGGGGATTTAAGCAAAGTAGTTTGGTATTTCAAGCATGTCATGGATTTCCGCAAAGTAACACCTGATTCTATCAATAAATATAGAGACAACCAGCCAATAGAGAATATAGAATCTAAAAACTTCACAAAAATGCCAATTCTAATTCTAAAACAATTATTTTTGCGCTTTTAGCTATAATCTGCTAAATATTTAATTTTTATGGCTCTATCCTCGATTTCAATATGCAAATTATAACTTCCTTGAATGCAAAATAGATTTTTGTTTTATCAACTAATGTTTAAAACGATTTATCTAAAATCTGAATTAAAAAGTAATACAGTAAGTAAAACAGGAGGTTTTTGTGCACCAGACCTTCAGTTCACATTTAAAAAAAAAAGCAATAATGTATAATAATCATATTTATTCAGCTGCTAGATACATTGTATTTTTCTATTTGCCGGCACCAAAAATATTTCAAATATTTACTTCACTCGCTTGTATACGCAAGCGCAACATGTTTCTTGCGAATAACTACTTTTATGTTGACAAATTAAAGTCTATTCTTGCTTGCATGGATTCTGTTGGCATGCCTTGGAAACCCCATTGCATGGCCGACGCATGCGTTTTAACCCTCTCCACCTTCCTCCCACAGGGTCCCACATTTTCCTTATCTCCAAATTTCAACTCTCTTTCTTAATGGGTAAGGTCGACTTCAAGATCTTCCGCGAAATTGGAACCATGTCGTTATAATATTTAGTCAGCTGCGTGTTCCCAATTGATAATTCAGTTAGTACTGATACGTCTGCCGGTAAACCTGAAGCAGTTTTCCTATTTTCATATAGATAACAGTGTTTTTCTTTACGGAGGTGCTATTTCTGTGATTGTGATTATTTTGATGGTACTTTAGAGGTGAAACGCGATAAGTTTTAGGTTATAACGTTGTCAAGGCAACTGGTTTTGAGGTGACATATGCTATATGTTTAGACGGTTTGTTTTCTTATAGATAATTTAAAATTAGAACTATTTATGTTATTAAATCTTTTAATGTCCTAAACTAAAATACTAGCCCACGTGCTATCTATATAGGTACATATAAAATTATCAATCGTTTTACGTTAGTCTCGCTAAATCTCAGGAACAGCTAAAACATTTTAAATTATAATTCTTTTCTTTTATTCCCGTTATACCTGGGAAGGTTTAAATGAAAAGGTACAAAGGTAAAGTCAAAAGATTATTTAAAAATACTTAGAAATGTCGTTTCGTACTAGACTTTTTGACCGACGTGCCATATTACATTATTGTTTGTTAAAACATATTGCCAGTATTACGTTTTATGGAAAAAATATAAAGGAGATTGGTTAAGGGCTAACAGACGAGCATAAATTCTGGCAAGACAGACATTGATCTCTTGGGTCTGCTGGTTTACAATTATTTATTTTAATTAACCTGTAATATTACACTGCTGGGCAAAGACATACACTCTCCTAGATCACTCTCCTCTATCCTGAGCCAGTCCACTCCTTTCCCGTAAAGGCATCCAAGTCGTCGCTCCACCTCTTCCACGGCCTACCTGGTCTTCGGCAGCCATTGGTGGGACTCCTCAGTTGGTTGTAGCTTAACCAGTGACCGCCATTTGAGTCGATCGTCAGTTAAGCATTCCTTACCGCGGCCGGGTATTTAACTACTGACACGGGTATTTCAAATTCATATTTTTCGATCCTTTCCTCATCTGCAGTAGAGTTGGGAGCGAGGGGTATCCCAGTAAAATCCCTACTAAAAGACATTGTAAGTGTAATAGAAAGGACACCTATAGCAGCACTAGTAGGATCATTCCAGATTTAAGGGTGAAGAAGAGTGAACACCACCAGTGAAGATGAGTGTTAGTGGCAGCTTTAAAGAATACACTTAAACCTACACCTGGGTTGCAAGTCCCAGGCACTGCTATGATTTCTTCCTCTGTAACACAATGGACCCTGCATCAGCACTGATGGCTGGCAACAACCTTGATAGACAAATTAATTTTATCATAAGTTCACATACCTAACAAAACATTTAGGGAACTTTGAAGCCAATGAAATGATAAACTGTAAATAAATGTCCTTCTAACAATATGTTGACTCAGAATAGATGGCTGGCACTGAAATGAAATTTAATTTTTTTTTAATTACCTGAAGATTTACTTCAGTTAATACATTTTATACTTTATAACTTATTACCTTAATTTGATCTGAAATATAATACAATCTATTTTTACAAAATCCTGATTTTTCATCAAGTTTAGTAGTTTTGTAAATTTTTAATAATGTCTTTATCGGCAACTTATAAAAGGGTAAGGCATCCTCATCAGTCTTGAAGTTAAGCTCCTTAATGAGCTTTGTTTTAGTTACACTGTTTTCTGAAACACCTCGAAAATATGTTAAGGATAGAAATTTAAAACCACACATTTCATAAATAAGCAAATGTACCCAACCTTTTGTAACATTAGATATGGATTTAGTTACATATCTATGTTCAGTATTATTAACAGGATTTTTGTTCAGTAAATCCGGCTGAAATAACTGGGGCAGTCGAAGGTTTTTGAAAGGGTTATTCAATAAAGTAATTGAAAAGAATGATTTTTGTGGCGAAATGGTTAATAATAATGGTACGAGGGACTTTATAGACCCACGCAAGGAAGTTATTCTAAATGTCATTCTTAATTATTTTATTTGGTTTTGTTTTTATGAAGCTTCGTAATTTGTAGTAAACATTATTATAGGTTATATTTACGGATTATTAGGATCATTTATTATTTGATTATAAAGAATTTATTGAGGTTATATTATTTTCTTGATGTAATGCCTTGTTGGTGCTAACGTAAAACAAAACATTCCGCCAATATAATATGCTGTGCGTAATATCAAATTTCTATCATTTAAGAGCTGTCAGCTGAGACTTGTAATTTCTACCCTTAGTTTCTATCATATCGAATAATCAATAAAAATCTGTCTATTATGTTGTCTATGGTAATTTTGTGAGGCCCTTCTCTCAGTTCTCTCTAGTCTAGACTCTAGAAAGCTATATTTGAAACACAAAAGAATTAATTCGTCGAATCAAAAACAATTTTAATTTTTCATATTAATTTACTTTCAGAGTATTTCCGCCAACTAAAAAAAGAATCAACACAATTGGCGGAGTAATTGCGTAAAATACATACAAAAAAAACAATATTTTTTTAAATTTGAAAAAAAAATCAAAAAGAGGAAATCTCTCAAAAAACATCCTACTTTCTGGGGCTGTTTTTTGAGGGCTGAAAATTCCTAGACATTTTCTATAGTATTAAATAAAAATTCAGTTTTGACCAAGCACCTAAAACTGTATTCTTTTTTACTATATGAAACAATGTTATTTATATTCTGTTATAAATTCACTAATTACAACTCAGCAACAACGTTAAAAAGTTTTATCGCAAGCATGCTCGATTATAAAAAAAAAGCACATAACAAGGCAATAAAGCGTGACCGAAAAAAAAAAAAAATGGCGGTATGTATTTACGCTTACTAGACGCACTACAACCGACCAAAATGTAAATAAAATCCAAAACCTCAAATTAAACATCACAAGTAAAAATTACTTCACTGTTTGGTGTAAAATGCCCCTTAAATATTTTTTTGCGAATATCATAAACAGACATGCTCTATAAACGGATAATAAAATTTAATTGCGGAATCTGTAACATGGAGTCTATAATATACAGTAACATGTGTGTATTAAAAATATCCGTCGAAATGCATAAATAAGGGTAGCACTACATTAGCATCTTGTTCCCCGCCCGTTGACGCTGTGAAGGTCACTCTGACCAAGAGCATGGCAATATTATACTGCAATAATTTATAGTTTCATATATTCTTCTAAATATATTCCCTAATAGTTTGTAGGTATTAGACTTATTTTCTATTTTTGGTCGCATGATTGGAAAGTATAAAGTTAAATGCATGTACAGTTTCCGTCACGTAAGATGGACGCTGAGGGAGCATGGATGGAATCGGTTTCCACATGGATATACACTCACGCTAAAGTATCATAACTTAGCTGTATTCTTTAAGAAAATAGGTATTGTACAATGTTAAAATAATAGTTAATGTAAGGATACTTATCGACTATATAGAATAAATAAATAAAAAGCGCACCGCGCAGGTACATCGCCAGCGGCCATCTTACGTGACAAAAACTATATAATCTATTTTTAGACAGTATATTATTGATAATTATAATTTAAAGGAATGTGCAAATTTATTTGAAAACAACTTTAAGACATTATTGTATCACTCTATTATAAGCGATTTTTAGTAATTAGTAGTATTGTAATAGTCTTTTTTTATAAGAGGTGGCGCGACGACTTGGACGCCATTGCGGGAGAGGAGTGGATTGGTTTAGCTCTAGATAGAGGAGAGTGGTCTACGAGTGGGGAGGCCTTTACCCAGCAGTGGGGCATTATAGGCTAATTAAAAAAAAGTAGTAGAATTAAATAATACTGTAACTAATACAATCAACTGTAAAGCTTATAATAGAGTGTTTATACAATAATTTCTTAAAGCCGTGTCCTTTTCCACGAACGATTTCTAATATGTTTATTTCTTAATCATCATTTATTAGGTACCGCAATCCCCCCTATAACACGGTGCTCTTATAACGCATTAATATTATTCTATAATATAAGATGTTATATTTTATATAATGCCAAATTAATTATAATATAATATGTGTAAATTAATTATAATGTAATATGCGTATAATATAATATACGTTATATTATATTATGCGCATTCGGGTTCGTATGAGCGCGTTGTACGAGAATAATCTTACAACGCGTTTTCCTATAATGTGGAATAAACCTACTGTGTTTATGGGGGAATTAAAAGTACTTTTACTACATTTTTTCCTTGTTATCGAAAAAATATCTTACTATTAGGAATGTAGGAAGTACAACGCCAATGCCCCGAGTTATTTTCTACAGAAGTAACAAGGCGGGGCCAAAACCAAAAACGTAGGTAGAGTGCGTTCAGTCTAAAAATGCACGCCCCTCCAAAGTATTCACCTCTACATGCAAAATAGTGTGTAGACGCAATACACGCAAGCTCTTCAATGTCATTAGCATTTAGTTGATCTTGCAGTGCGTGGTTGGGTTTGAGTGTAAAATAATATTCCCGCGGACACATAATCGTTGCAAATCCAGTGGCGGAGCGTGCATTTTTAGACTGAACGCGCCATATCTAATAAATAATACGAAAACATTAACCTTAGAAATCTTCTAAAGATAAAACACTTTAATGTTTAAAAATGGCTATGTTCCTTGTCCCAGCAAAGATACATAACCTAACTTGAATTAACGGCTACTTTATTCTTTTTTCGAAATCGTCTCTTATGCGTACACTAAAACAGGTAAAAGAAGTCATAACTGAGGCATTTACTCCAATATCAGCTGCACCTCTCAGCATAATTCGGAAGCCACCAATGACGAAAGTTTCCGTAGGACTTTGGTTTCTGAAATTTCGGGTCGTTGAGTGCTTCGCAGACGGCACAAACGTTATATGTCTCACCGGGATTAACGAATTTATAGTGAGATTTCCAACTAAAGAACTTGCTAAATTCCTTAGTGGAGCTCATCAGCTGAGCAATTCTGTACGCCAAGTCTCCCGGCGTCATATCTTTGGCGTTTAAGTATGACCCTGGCGGCAAAAATCTGAAAAAGAGACAATACACAACGTTAATACAATTATTAAATATTCTGATGTTAAATTAAGGATTTATGTAACGAATGAAGAATCAATAAACTTTAAGTAAGAAAAAAAAACAATTTTTAAAACGCTTTTATTTAAATGTGTAACACTAAATACAAAGTACTCAAGATGAATCAAACGAGCCCAAACTCAATGTGATCATATCGTTTTTTAAACGGAGTTCCTATGGGCTACTTCCAGATCAATCATCATATCAGTTCCATGTCATCATAATATTGCATTGAAGTAGATTAAGACTTACAATCTTTATGAAGGCAGATAGAACGACGAAAGAATGCTCTGGGTCTGTTTAAACTAAAGCCTCGACACTCGCACGGTCAATCAGTGGATGGATGTCAATGAACAGCCCGCCTCGGGCCGGAGCGGGCGAAAGAATGCGAACGCACCTCGACGGTCTGGCGGAAGTCGTGGTCGTGCGCCGCCAGCAGGTCGTCGAGCACGGCGGGCGCCACGGCCGGGAACAGCGCGCGCAGCTTGTCGCGCGACAGGCGCGTCGCCAGGTCGTCGGGCGCGTCGCCGCGCCGGCGCGCCACGTCGCGGAAGTACAGCGACAGCGCGTAGTCCATGTCCATGATCTCCTTGAGGTCGGGCGCGGCCGGCTCGCGGCCCTCGCGCGCCATCGCCTCCTCCGCGCTCGCCAGCCGCCTGCGACAGACAGCGGCGTCACGCGCCTAACGCGGGCGAACCCACAATCGGCTACTTTCGAGTAACTAGTTCCGTTGAAGTCTACCGTGTGGGACTACAATTTAATAAGCTCTATAGGCTGCGAGCGATTCGCAAAACGTAATTTTTCTAAGCAGTAGTGAATGGCAATAATAAAAATAATTTGGATACCTCGCAAACTCCTCGTCCTGCTGCACCAAACTCTCCACTCGTTTGGCGTCGTCCTCCAGCTGCTGCATGAGCGACTGCACCCAGAGGGCGTTGATTTCGTTCAAGGTCGTCAGCGGTATATTAATTCTTCGCTGTATATTCGGTGGGTACTCCATATCGCGACGTCCGAATATTTCGTCCAGCTGTTTGATAAAATCTGCGCCCAAATCGATGCTGACGGTTTTTTCGACGTCCTCGCCGTCTACAAACGGATCTTCGTCGCTAGAATCCGTGCTGTCCACTTTGAAAGTGCTCGGCGTGCCGCTGAAGCCGGACGTAGAGGGCAAGTTTTCGGGTGTCTTTTGTGCGCCGCTCTCTTGTAAAGGTTTATCGCAACCTTCTGCGGTTTCTAAATTATCGCACTCTTCACTTGGCCGGTTTTCCGTCTCGATGTCTAATTCACCGCGACGCATTTTTCTAATTTTTAAACAGTGTTTAGAGTAATGATTATCTGATATGACCACATTTTTTTCTATTTCTCTTTTCAACAACAAACTAGCTTCAGATGTAGAGTCCTCCTTTCTTCCTTTTTTAGCAAGGGCAGGTGACTGATTACGATTTGTGTCTTCATTTTCTACTGGAGGCTGTATTGTTGAACTGTTCTGGTGTGGAATTATGTTATATGCAGATAAACAGTGGCAGACGTCTACATTTTGTATCTCACCTTCTGTATCCGAAGGATCGTTATTGTCAGTATCCCCTAATTCTTTATTAGTTATACCATCGAGGACTATATCTACAGCCCAGTTAACGTCACCGCGACAATTGTCAAAAATATCTCTTAAATCTGATCTTGCAACATTTTTAAAAAGTTTTCTAAATTCCTTAAAATGATGTTCTTCATTTTGACATCTAAAGCTGTCGGTTAGGATGTCATTATCGTTTGTATATGTACTTTTATCTAGCATCCACTTCTCTGGAATCTTTGTATTCTTTGAAGGAACATAGAACTCATTAATATTTCTCGAAACAGTCGATATTATCTTTAACGGATTTTTTGAACTGAATAATTCATAGTCACCATATTCAATACAAGTGCTACTAGAAACTTTTTCTAATTTTGGTACAGATGGCTCAGGAGGCAAAGTACTATTGTTACTGCTTTCTCCCCATGAAGGTAAAAACAGGGAGCATTTACTCCAATCTTGACACACATCATCTGATGGTATAAGCGTTTCAGAAAGCCTTGATAACTTATTTCTTCTTTGGGGTTTTGATTCAGAGTTAGAAATTTCAGCATCTTGTGTTTCATTTTGGAGATCATCTTCCCATTTATCTCCTTTTTCCCACTGCTCTTCCACTTTTTCAATCTCTTCTAAACATTTTTCTATTTCTTTGTATTTCTCTAAGCTTTTTAATACTTCTTCAGAATTTTGTACATTTACATGGTCATCGGACATCTCAAGTGTGTCATTATTTTCACTAGAAAAAGGTGCATTAGTAACTGCTGATGTTTCAGGAGATTTGTGGTCAAACATTTGTGGTAGTGTTATTTCACTTAAATTACCTATAACACAGGCATTAAGTTATCTACCTTAGGAACAGACGTCCGTGTGTCATATAGTCCTATATATTTATTTATATTTTATTTATTATATACACGCGATATAAAGATGTCTGGATGCATGTTTAACCCTCTTTCACGGAAAAACTGCGAAAAGGGTTTTAATAAAACTTTACAATAATATAGTTGTACATCAGAATAATACATAGACTATAATTATAAAGGTATTGTGTGAATTGTCCAAAATATAACAATAAATATCCAGTGATTAGGAGAAAATCCTGCCATCCGCGAGCTATTCTGGCGTGCGTTGCAAACCCATTAGTTACATGTATACAGTGTATGGAGGAAATATTTATCTTAAATAGTTCTACAAAAAAGTCCGCGACAGCATATATTTATCTTTCATGTTTAAGCCATTAACGCCCAAATAGTGAACGATTATGGAACGGGAAAGGAAAAGGAAATGGGGTCAATATTACAGTATAATAGAATGTAGTAAATCATAAGTAACCCAACGTTCGGGCAGGACAACGTCTGCCGGGTCCGCTAGTATAAAATAATGCTAAATATACTTTACGTACCCTAGTACTACTATTTCTCCCCCAAGTTTATACAGCCTAGCAGAGTTGGAATTCAAACCGGCTATAATTTGTAAAGCAAAGCAATGCATAGTCACTCTACCATCTCTACATATAAGAAAGTACACACAAAATAAATAAACACCTTTAACAAAAATTACGCACAGGCAAATAAATTATCCCATACAAACAGTAACGCAATGACAAATTGGACATTTTAATATTCGACTTTGTAAAGTCGAAACATTGTAGATGACTTACCTTGGACAACGATTGAGTAACGCTTGCGAATATAAATGAGGGACTTTTATTGCCAACTAACTAAACATACACGTGGTGTTGGTTTTTAGTGTTCCACACACAAGTGGTCTTTAATATCCATGTTTGGGTTCTCTTTAAAAAAAATGGCCAAGAGCCATTGTCAAGACACGCTTATATAGAAGGGTTCCGTAACTGATACGCTATAAACGTATTTATTAAATAACTTCAAAATTTGTTTTTCGATTTCGTTCAAAATATTTTTTTTAATGAGATTTTGGCATGGTCTATCAACATGGAAAATTTCAAATCCTTACGTCTAACAGTTTGGAAATGCTAAGGGGGGACCACGTTACGGGCAGACAGACGGACGGACAGACGGCGAAAATTATACGGGTTCCTTGTAGTACTATGGAACCTTAAAAACGATATTAATGTGAATACTTTATCCTTGACAATATAATAATATTCTCTTATTTAAGAATGTCTCTAAGTCTCATAGGAAAATAAACATGAATTGCTTGAGACAGAGCCGAGAACCTCATTCCTTCCTTTCCCCATTTGAGCTGTCGGGGCGCGTAATTATTCGTTCGGTAATTACTCATTACGGTTACGATAATTATTATCAGATGTTGTCAGCCGAATAATAGAATTTGTTTCGTATATTATAGATAACGATATCGATATAATGTTGTTATTAATAACTTTTAAAACTTAATCATAAACGTAACTACGTTAGTCTTATAAAGGTCTTATTCTGATTCTACTGTAATAACTATAAAACGGTTGGGACGATTTTTATGATCTTTGGTTTGTGATTGTACGAAGATACACCGAGTATCTATTAGTAGAATAACAGTACAAATATAGAAAAAAGAATAAGACTAAAATTCATTTTCTCATACATTGGTTCTGTGATTGGAAATTATATTAAGAAAATTGGAACTGTATATAACGCCATCGCTGATACATAACTGAAAACACAGGAAAACAAAATATGCCAGATCTTAGAATAAAAACAAACTTCTTGTTAATCTACGCCGCAATTTTTTACTTAATTCTTCAAGCTGATTTAATGTTATGATAAAAATTTTATAGTCGCCACTGATGATACTAATGATTTGAATAAAATAGCCGACGAAAACCATTCGAATTCATAAAAAAATAATAAAAACACACAACAACGAACGTTGGTAATAACTTATTCCCTCGTTGAAAAACGTTACGACCACGTTCGTTTTCATTTTTGCAGACATAACTATTAAAGTGAAAACAACATATAAAGACTATAAGAGTAAAATACTTTTTATAGATATTTTTTTCGAAAATTTCATGAACACTTATAACGTTAACAAAATCCTAGCGAATGTCACCCTTACAACTGCGATATCCGAATTCAAAACCAGTTAAAAAACTCCAACACTAAAATGTAGTTCACTATTTGAACAATAACAACATCCCGCGTCAACACCTGATTTCACTTCACGTATACTTTGTCTTCATTTGCCCCAACGGACAGGGAGATGATGAACTAGCTATAGATATTTACATCCACGCAAATTGTGGATGAAACTAGCCCAGGAAAGGGGAAAATAGAGCCAGAAGGAGAAGTCCTTTGCCCAGCACTAGGACACGATGGGAAAAAAATACCATTATTTCGAAATTCTTAAGAAGACAACTCCAATAAACTGAGAAACATTTCCTATTCATGCAAATACTAGCGGCTCTACAGCTACCGTTGTATGCGCGCGTAACCGCAGCTCATGCCCGTAATAATCAATCATGAGTTTATAGTCATGAAACCATTACTTCCCATAACCGATCTACATTCCATTTCAAGCGTAAGAGTTGTAATAGAAAATACGTTTATTCGCGGTACACGACGCGGAGCGGGCGAAATTATTTATTGAACTCCACCGCTGTGCAATTTGTTAAGGAAATATTTATTATTATATTTAAAAAAATGCTATTTGCAAAGCATATTTCGTGCCTCAGATCTGTCATTGAGAAACTACCGCCGATGGCGAAGCAATAAGACCTATAGACTGAGTCTACTCAGTGAGATGTCACTGAAAGTTCTGTATTCCCCTTGCATAGGGCCTCGGCAGGATTAATAGTATTCTGGGCGGTCATCTTCTGCTTCGGCTATTTTAAATTTCAAATATACACATTTACTTAACTGTTTTTAACATGCCAGAGGCCTGGCGGTTCACCTGATTATAAGTTACTACCGACGCGGATGTGCATGGGTATCTACCCTACCTATAGGCTCACAGATGCGGCACCGGCCTTTTGAGAAATAATTATCCATAATTATGCTGCTTTCTTGGTAAGTCCCTAGATTGTAATCATACGGAAACACCGCAGCTACTTTTAACCCTTTGAAACTTATACGCGAGACAGAGATTCTCTTTCAAATCGCACGTTTGTAGATTTCAAAAACGTTGAGGTAATGTAGGTAGAACAACTTCAGAAATGTTACAACAACCAATTTATTTGGAGCATACTTTAATACTGTAAGGGTCTGTCGTATAATTGGGTGGTATGCATGTCAACATAGCAAACAGGCAACAAGTGGCAACAGGCAGCCGGCGTGCCACAAGTGCGTAGTATTTACCTCGAGCCAACAGCGCTCCCGGCACGTCTCCCAGCGATACTGATAATATTGTTTTTACATAAAAACAAACTATTTACACAAAAGAGAAAACACAAGATTGTTCGTCCAAAGTCGGAGTCCTAGAACAGGTTCTGATAAATTTTGTGATAAACTTACAAAAATATATCACGCGCGTCAATGTAACTAACGCGTCTTGTATTTTATTATGTACCTTGTTTAAGATAGCAGTCGTTTGTACATCTGTATACCTATAAATATTAATAAAATTGACGTGTGTATCTGTGTTATCTTAGCTACTGTCTCTTTAGAAATAAAAACTTAAAAAAGCATTTAAAGTAAAAGACTTCTTTGCTTCATATTTAACTTTTATTCAATACTAGTTTCTTTCTGTTTCCCAAGCTCATCCGCCTATAATATTTTTTTTACTATATGACACGGACGTCTGATCCTAAGGTAGACAATGCCTGTGTTATATGTAACCTGATATGCACAAATATTTTTTCTTGTAGAAATATATAAATACATACATATATGCTCGAGGCGGGAATCGAACCCACGACCCCCGGAGCGGAAGGCAGGGTCACTGGTCACAACGCCAACGGATCACTCAAATAGTTTTTTAATAATAAAACTTGCCCTTAGCCCTCTTTAATCTAGCCCCTATCGCAAAATCCATTCTTACATATTGTATACTAACTATATATTTTCTGCCTGCCAAATTTAATGTTCATACGTCCCGCGGCTTTGGAGAAATCGTTGTAGATGACCTTTCGCTTTTAGATACAGATTCCCTATAGAAGCATCTTTTACATGAGTTATAATAAATTGTTCTAACAGCTATCCAATATGCTCGCCCTTCGTTGCTGAAATATGTATGTACATATTATAGTTCAAGTACTGCAACAAACAGCACAGCCATCTTACACAACATAAATATATAGAAATGCCAAAAGCCAAACACGGCCAAAGCAAACTACAAATCTACCGTGTGACTGGAACGAATCGATGTATTTAATGTTGACAAGGAATTCAATGTATTGCATATTAAATATAAATAAAATTGAAGTGTCCATCCGTTTAGTTACTGCATGTTTTTTTATAATGGTAACGTACAAAGATCGTGCGTTACAACACTAGTTACCTATGCAATTTAAATATAATATTAGTCTCAGAGACTATCTTCTATTTACTAGTCTCTTCAATGATTCTTTATTATTCTTTTCATCCGACAATTTTACGCATATCATATTTAAGGTTCAGTTATGAAAATTGAAGAGCCCTCAAAACTTACTTAAATAAAATTTCTTTAATTTTGGAGTATTCCAAAAGTAAAAAATATTTGATCTTAGGACACGTGCATGATCCTTTAGGGTTCATTCATATAGATGGTCTGATCATCATTACCGCATGCCACTGTTGCTATCACTCTTGCTCTTATAGCACATCTTTTACACGTAATTGAAAGAGCAACATTTTTTAGAAAAAGGAACGAAATATTTGAATAATAAATTATTGAAATTAGTTTCATATAAAATTTCTTTCATAAATTATGTAATGTAGTAAAATATTGATATAATGCTTGAACGAAAACTGAAGAAATAACAGTGTTGTCTTAACCTCTTTAGTCTTCGCATACACTCCCAGTACATCAGACGCGAGAACAGAGAAAGTATCTGCACAATATTTCGTAACCCCTCGCGTCGAGAAAATCAATAGCGCGAGTTGTTTTCTTAGAAAACTTACTGGATACTTACTCATGCACATTATGGTTGTTGCGGAATTGTGCTATCGGATGCATCAACCCATTTAAATATATGTTCTCAAAGTGGCTAAAGGGAGTAAATGGGAATCAACACCATATCTTATTGGTAGGCAATCTCAACAAAGGCGCTATTTTGAAGGAATTGCCTACCTTGTAAAACATCTCTTTGTAACCACCTACTACCTCTGATGTTTCAGGATCGATATAACTTAGGGACATCCAAAAAACCACCATATTCTTTTAAACTGACAGGGCACTTTTAACTTCAAATCTGTCAGCCTTCCGATAGTAGAGTTGTGTTGATGTGTTCACTCACATAGAGTATGTAGCCCTGTTTATAGGTAAGACAGGTGAACCATTTACCCGCTTGTTTCTTATCTATATGAATAAATTCAATTGAAGTGACTGTTTGTAATGACGAAATAAAATGGTTTTACTAATCTATGAAACGGCTGGACCAACTGCAACGGGACTTCTGGTAGATAGCTGATGTTATAACATACGGTACATTAATTAGAGAGATAATTGTATGGCACGTAACAAAAATTGAAAGAAATCCAATGCGGAGTAATGGTATGACATTGTTCTAGATCTTATAGTCCAGTAAAAAGTCCATGAATTATAATTCCAAATCCTTGATTAACTGAACTTTTAAAACGTATAAATGTTATTAAATGACACGAAGGTTAGTTAGGGGATGGGCGTGAAAATATAATGTTTGGGAACCACTGATTCTTGATAACTATCTATTCTGTATATCATAAGCTGACATTTTTTATAAACAAACATGGCGCAGTGATCCCATGACAAATAAGGTAACGTAATCACTACTGAGTATTTGCGTATGTCAACAATGGAAAAATTCGGGGTGATTTAAGTTTTTCATCTACAACTATTTATTAATTAATTACTACTAGAGATCGCGGGCTGGTCAAAATTCGGCCTCAAATCTTGACACGTGCGTACTGCAAAGCCTATGCTTATTTAACACTACCATATACAACATTTTAATAATTTTTACAACACTATTAAGACATTAAATACATTAAGCGTACGTTTTACGGAATATACTTCAATTGACTTGTTTTTCTTTTTTATAATAATATGGTTGACTGTAAGTTAAAAAAAAATTGATATTTCACCTGTTTTCGAACGGGAGCGATGTTAAATGTTATACAGTTTTAACTTTAACATTATCATCGTTGCAATTAAATATTGTACATACTAGATTTCATTAAATAAATTTTCATTTCATTGCATTAATATACATACGATTGTCATAACTACGCCTTGAAACCATCTTATAGTAAAATGTATATGTGTTGAGTAAAGCGTTTAGCATTGGTGTGCGTGTGGTTTCATCACCATCATGAAATCTAAAAGGAAGGTTACCATTATATAAGAAGGGGAATCATAGGATAAGATCAGACTGGAACTAGGACAATGCACGTGCCCCAAAGGAAAAACGTTGCGCGGCAAACGTCCGAGGCTGCCTCGCGAGGCTGCTTGTTCAGTCAGAACACTACTATTCACTAACGGTTACGAAAGAAAGTTAACCATACAGAATGTTTCCAAAAAATTCATAAATATTTGAACACGATAATTATGTGAGTGTAATAGTGTGTATTGACACGATGTCTTGGAATATACACACAAAATGTTATCAAAACCGGTCAAGTAGTTTTGCATGAGTAGGGTGACAAAGGTTCTATACATATAAATACACAGTAGGTACAGACGATTTTTGTATCTGTAGAAGACAATAATGATATAGTATGTCAAACATACTTTTAACTAATTTGTTATTAATTTACTCTAAGCGGACAAATACACCACGGGTATGTCATATTTTATGTCATTTAGCTATTATATTATACGTATATTTATATAGCGATTTCACATAGCAGAGTCAATATTGGGAAGATTGCCTTGAATACATTTTTTGTTAATGCTGAGGTTACAAGCCGTAACATATAAAAAAATATGGTCTCGACTTACCAGCAAAGTTGTACATAACGATAAAAAGTCACTTTCAATTTACTTTACTGCAACAGCTGACCTTATTTTTTAATAATACAAGGGAAGGAATATTTGCTATGTTAGACGAAATGAATAAACAACGAAATAGGTAAATTTATTTAATCATCCGCTTTATGTACAACTACAATTTGCGTCTTGTATTACAATTGTTTAAGTTCTATAACGACGTATAAGCTCTCATTCCCACGAAAGTTTAAAAAGCGTTGCGTTTAATCCCGGCGTTGACGCTTTCTTAGTGTCGTCGATAAAAATAAAGCGTATATGTAGATATATAGCGTTGAAAATAGGTAATTGCGCGATAAAAAAGCGTCGCGTTATTTTATAACGCTGCCGTGTGAACAGAAACTTGGGAATTGATATGTTCTGAGCGCTTTTTTACCGCACGTTCAAAAAGCTCACGCGTGAATGAGGGCTTAGGCTCGTATATGAAGAATTATTATTTGTAGAGATCGATGGCTGTTCCAAATTCGGCTACAAATATTTAACATGCATACAATATACTTAATTTAAGCTAAAAACGAAAATTTAATTCTTTTGACAAGCGCATTGTAATGTCAATTAAATTACATTCGGCCGCTTTACGGTCGAACCACAAGCTTATAAATGTACACATGTGTGTGTAAATCGTTTCCCATTGGTTTGTAAGGTTTTATTTTAATATTTTAATAATTGAATGTATTAATAATGCATATTTTATAAAAAAAATATGAGCATTCACACATCATTATGTATAAAAACTACAATTCTGTCATTGTGCCAATTGTTCAATTTCATACTTCTCCGACCGCGCCATTTTTGAAAAATGGTACCAAAGGAATGTGACTGCCTTCGTCTGTCTATATTCATCTGTCTAATAACACATCATCTGCAACAATCTTCACCAGGTTGCCAAAAGATATCACCTTTCCTCCATTTTGCTATAGTTGTAGTATGTTGCAGAATTGGTTATGTAAGCCGTATTACTTTTCGGTTATCGGTCGTTTATTCCGCACCACACTTAGATTAACCACGACGAATCGGCGAGACAGTCCTTCGAGACAAAGACGCTGGGTATTTGTCACGCACCGTAAATATTTTAGACAGGGTTTTATGGGCCCATAGTTTTATGAGGCTTTCGCGTGTATTGTCTCTCGTAGTGCTGTGTTGTTCACGAAAGCTCTGGTTCACGAGAACGCTCTTAAAGGGGAACTAGTTCCTTCTTCAACCATTCCTAAGCTTGCTTGAAAATATTGTGTTCCCGAAAGTATGTTTTTTAGAATTATAAATTACATATAGTTATAGTGAACTAGGGAGGTCAAAATTCAATGCTTAAACTTTATTTTTGCATGCTATATATGCTTATTTAAAGCTATCTGCAATTTTTTTATACTTAATAAAGGACATTTGACATTTTAATTACCTTAAATGTCATATTTAACAAAATATATATTTATTTTGTGTTGGTCGTCATGCCTACGCTTTAACATCATTCTATAAATGACAATCTGATTCCTATAAATCAACAATAATTATTATACGAGCGTAAAATTTTGTTTTGATGTAGTTTTTTTTTTATATGACAAGGGATTAACGAGCAAGCGGTACTCTTAAGTGACTAACGACGCCCATGGACAACTGCAACACCAGGGGGATCGCAGATGCGTTACCGGTATTTTTTTGCTTTAAAGAAAAAAATTTCAGGTATCTTTGCCATTCAAAGGACTTCAATCTATCCAAGCGCTTCAGAGATTAGTTAAAAGCACCGGAATATAAGAACAAATGTTTTTCTTTGATTAAAACAAATTTATCAATTAAATATAATATTTGATTTTGATATTCTAAATTATAAGTAAATTGAATTATATTAGTTCCTGAATAAATATAATATTGGAGCTTCATCACTCATCAAGCTCCATAATTGACCCAATTATGCGTGCAAGTCATCATACTAGCTCGACTAAGAGCCGGTGGTAGAAGAGCTTGACGCGGCGAGATTAAAATAATAATAATTAATAATACTCATACAATTAAGGGGTTCGTAGCCTAATAAATGATAGGCATTTGAGTCGATCGCTAGGTTAAGTAGCTTGATCGGGTGATAGATGAGTGACCCATTCTAATACTGATATGAATGAATATATTTACGACCTCTTCCGTGTTTCAGAAGGCACGTAAGACAGTGGGACGCGATTAATGTCACTAAGTGATATTAGTCGTGAGGTTGCAGTGATCGTGGGGTTCCGAGGATGACGTCAGATGGCAATCGGTTATCTTAACTCGCTCGACGGTCACATTCTCTTTGTTACGAGATAAGAAAATGCTCTTTATATTGCGCTCAAGCTTCTTTTATCTTAGTATATTTATCTTCTTTTATGTCCCTAAGATGGGAAAGAAGTATTCCGCCAGTCTGGAGGTTATAAGCCGTTTAAACCAGCAGCACTTGCAAATATGGCTGTCACTCACTTTACGCCATTTTCCGTCTCCGATAAACTCTGGCTACCATTTCCACCAACCTTTAAATAACGCTAGAAATAGTATTTTTCTGGTACCTTTTATTGCTATATCTTAGTTTGTTACAAATTATGCGCCACAAACTGCAAAATTATCAAAACTAGACACAATGGTAAAATTATATATTTTACTAGCGGACCCGGCAGGCGTTGTCCTATCAGACATCAAAATCGATTAAAAGATAACCTAGATACCGACTGCAGCGCCATCTGCCGGGTTGATTTGTGAATCTAAACCATCCAAGGCGCCACCCAAACGTATACAAAAAAATCATTCAAATCGGCATACACAGCGATATACACACGTACAGTAGAATTATATATATAAAGACAACAAAGAGTACATTTTTCTGAGCCAGAAGATCCATTATTATTTTGTGTTTGTTTGCCATATCTTACATAGATGTAAGTAACATTAAAACAAAACGCATGACTAGTACTCATTTAAAAATATATTATATGTAGAATTATTTATATGCATTCATCCAATGGCTCTTGGACTATGCGATATGAATGTGCTACAAATTTAATCCAATGAGCAGGAATATATTTACATACCTCTGCTGAAGGTATGTGTGTTAATTAAACCAATATTGAGCTATTTCGCTCAGATTGCTTCATTTATATATTGCATTTTATTAATGAATCAAGAACATTATACAAAAAAAAATCATTCATTATTCGCGCTAGGCGATCATTTGGCCATCGAGTGTGTATGTAGGTGCCAATGTGGGTGACTGTGTGGGGCCCCATGAGGGAGCCCCTAAAGGTTGGTGGTGGTAGTGGTGGGTCAATGTGGGTGTCAGTGTGAGTGCCAGTGAAGATGTAAGTTTGGATGAAATTTCCTGTTCTAAAATCTGCCGTAAAGAAAGTTGCTATCCTGTGCGATCCCTTAACCCGAAAAAAAAGATTCCTTTTCTGACTTTGGGGTTACATACTTTGTGGACCCTGTTAGCTCGGAACTCCGTATCATCGATACGATGATAGCTACACTCCTGTCTGGTGTTCAAATTAAGGTGCCTGTAACGGATACGTTGGTGTCTTTTTCGAGTTATATTGATGAGGATCAATAAAACACCAACTTGACTTAAACTTCTTGCAGACTGTATATTTACAAGCACAATATTTACACCACAACGTCCGATCTCATGTGAGAAAGAGGTACTGGTACCCGGACGCGCCGGCCCAATTCGGCTACAAGCATGACGCTACCTCTAAAAGTCATAGTCAAGTCATAACAATAACGAACACAACAAAAAAGAATTTATGCATGTGTAACATTTCAGGGACTCATTTTTATTAGAGACTGTAAATTGAAATGTAAGCTATCCGATCCTACAAGTTAGATCAAAATGCACATTGTGTGGAAATTTGATTAATATCGATTTAGTGGGTTATGAGTCCAACACAATAAGTCATTTGACAGGTGAACAAACAGTATTAAAATCCATTGAAGTTTATCTTCTATTCCGTATGTCAAACACAGAAATGGATATGGATGGATGAATGGATGGATATTAACTGATATTGTGAATGAATGAACGAATGAAAGAATGAATGAATGAACGAATGAAAGAATGATTTTTTTTTATTAAGCAAGGGGCAAACTGGCTGACGGTTCACCTAAGTAACTATCGACGCCCATGGACGACGGCGACACCAGAGGATCGCAGATACGTTGCCGGCCTTTTGAAAAATGAATGAATGAACGAATGAATTAATGAATAAATGAAAACTATATTCAAAAAAGTTACACAAGTACAAAAAAAATTTTTTCACAAGGACTTACACAAACAAAAAAAAAGAAAAACCTTAAAAAATAAATTATACATATATAGTCGTGTAACAGTTCCAAAAAGGATAACTACTCAGCTTTTTACATACGTACGTCACAAATGACCTAAGCTTATTTTTTGTAGCTCCTGAGCGATTGTCCTGATCTCCTATCCACTATATAGTATAGCGCATAAAAAGTCCACAAAGCAGTATATCCAAAAGTAAGAGAAATGTATTTTACGGTCAAGAATGAAGTCCCTGTCAAAATTAAATTTGATTTCGAGCCAAGCACTCCCCACATAATTCAAACTGCACGAATTCAGAATACCAAGCAGTAATAGTATGTGGCATACAATTTCGCAAATAAAAGAACGCGGACATGACGAACAGACGTGGTATACGGTTCACGCACAGACCGACAAATCGTTTTAACGATGACCATTGATATATAAACTATTTCCGATGGAGGTGGTATTTGCGTGCGATTTTCTAAAAAAAATCCTGAAGGGATAACCGATGACCTTCGAGAAAAGAGAAAACTCATTCATATATTCATTTCATCAAAAACACGGTTCGTGCCTTCTAGCCTATATAATTTTGTTAACTTTAAGTAGAAAACTTTACCAATGTACCGGAGGGGGGGGGGGTGATCACTCAGGCTCTTCCCTAGCTCGACTCAGGTACGCCCCACTCCAGAACTTCGTGAAATATGATTATGAAATTCATGAAAAACGAAACTACTTTGCTTTAATCGGCGTCTGAATTATTCGCGGATTAAAGCAAAGTAGTTTAGTTTTTCATGCACGTCATGGATTTCCGCAAAGTAACGCCTGATTCTATCAGTGATTATTAAATTAGTCCTTTATCATTAATTGTTATTTTTCATTTATTTTAAGGTTGCAATTAATGTTTTAAATAAAATAATAATCAACACGGCAACAATGCTCAAATACAAAAATGTGATCCCTGTTTATATATTTATTTTTTTCTTCTTTACACTTGCTTTAACCGGCGCTGCAACATCCAGTTCATATTGAACGTTATGTTCATGAACGTACCATTTTTCTTCAGTTTTTTTTTATAAAACAATGTGCAAACGGGTAGGCGACTCACCTAAGTGACTATCAATGCCCATGGACAACTGCAGCACCAGAGAGGTCGCAGATGCGTTGCCCGCCTTTAAGGAATGAGTGTGCTCTTTTCTTAAAGATCCCTAAGTTGTATCGGGTCGGAAATACCGAAGCTAATAAGTGGTTCCACGGAGGCATTGAGCGAGGCAAGAAGTTTCTACAAAAGAGCGCGGTTGTGAACTTTAGGACATTGAGGTGATAAAGGTGGAATTTCAAATTCTGACGAAATGTCCTCTGGTGAGATTCAGCTGCCGGTATAAATAAGTCCAAACGATTCCTCCGAACACGCCCCATGATATACGTGATAAAAGACCCAGCCGTATAAAAAAAAAGTATATTCTTTATTTAAATTTAGTTAATTTTGAAATGACCTTAAGTTAAGTTTTTATGAATTGTATTTATCAGGGTAAATTTGACTAAAACATATATATTAATTCAAATAAAGGTCTTATTTCAATAAAAAAAAATGAAAGTAGCCTAGGATAAGGTTTCGTTGAAGAAGGAGGCCTTTGCCCAGCAGTGGAAAATTATAGGCTAATCAAAAAAAGGCTTAATTTAATTTGACTTTTACAAGCTCTGTTGAATCATTAAACAGTTTCAAATTGCATACATTTTTTAAATGATTTTGTCTATAAAATCCCTATTAATAATGAAAAATATAATATTTTGGAAAATCCAAAAGTGCAAAGTCAATATTTAAAAAATATTAACTTAATTGGCTTGGATTCTTAAGAAATTCTGTATACTTGCCAGTTGACGCGAAAGATTTTTCGGATTATTTAGACATTAAATACTTTTTTATGGATAAGTAACATAAGAAAATGTTAATCTCTATAGAATTAAATATATTCAAAACTGTATACAAGTTGTCTTGATTCCGTGAACTAATAAAGCAATTAGAGTAAAAATTGCCGCGAAAATCGAGTAAAAGAACAGTTAGGGTGCGTGCACTATCAAACCTCGCCAGAGCATTTCACAGAACATAATATCTTCTATCTGTACAATACCTGTATAAATATTTAAACAACATGAGCGACTTTCCATAAGGATAAGTGTGAAGAGATCCCCGATAATTATTCTCGCTGCACTTTACAGATACTCACCGTAAATGTATGAATTTAATTAATTTTTGCGCATCTTTATTTCGGTCGCATTGAATTCTCTTTGAACTGCTTACGCGGCGATGCTGACTGCAAATAATACTATCGTTTAATATGAAATATTCATAAAAAAATATGTCTTTACTAACAAATCCCACAAACGCTGCCCTGCCCGAACGTTGGGTTACTTACTTTTACTACATTCTATTATCCCCGTTCCATAATGGTTCACTATTTTGGCGCTAATGGCTTAAACTTGAAAGATAGATCATACACACTGTCGCGGACTTTTTTCAGAACTCTTTAAGATATACTTTTCCTCCATACAATATAAACATGTAACTCTAACGGTTTTCAGCGCACGCCAGATTAGCTCTCAGATGGCAAAATTTTCTCTAACTTACTTGACCTTTATCGTTATATTTTGGACTATTCACACAATATGTTTACAATTTATAATCTTTGTGTTATTCTGATGTATAAATTTTATTATTATAAAGTATTATTAAAATCCTTTCAATAGTTTTTCCGTGAATGAGCGTTAAACATACATCCAGACATCCAGACATCCATACATCCATGTGTACAAACTTTCGCGTTTATAACATTAGTAGAAAGTAGGGAGTAGGATAAATATTTGTCTTCTTAAAACAACCTCGATGCCAAAAGATTTCATACTGTATGCCTAACTTCTTTGAAAACTGATGCTGTAATGTTCTAATGGTGTAACATATTTTTCAAATCAGACTAGCCGTTTCAGAATAATGCAAACAAACAATGTTATCTATCATCTATATAATATTAATATAGATATCTTTAAGATGACATTTAATACATATATAATATAAAAACAGCAAGAAACAGTCTTAAAATATGCGTAATGTATAAGCGTCCTCCAAGGCAGTGAAAAGCTTAATCAGAGCATTTTGAGGACGTATAGATTCAGGGTTGTCGCATCCCTTTTGGGGGGATAATTTTTTGTCTGGTATTCAGCAGAAGACACATAACAGTACGCAAAATGGAGGCACTTCTTCTCTCGGGCACCTTAATACTATACACGAGAATTCTCGATAGTACTTACCTTTACTGTAGGGATGAAGCCCCCTTGAAATAATTTCTTCTGTGCATATAATATACTAGCTGTGCTCACGAAATCGTCGGCGTAAAATTAGGTAAAAAAAATAGATTCAATTTTAGGCTGATGATATATAACCCATAAGCCTTCCTCAATAAATGGGCTATCTAACACTGAAATAATTTTTCACATCGGACCATTTGATTTGAGATTATCGCGTTCAAGTAAACAAACTCTTCAGCTATATATATTAGTATAGATTATACTGAGGAGGTCGTTTCTAAACAGTGGCCGGCATTTGAGTCGATCACTAGGTTAAGTAGCTCTTACCATGGCCGGGTGATAAATAAGTGATCAAACAACACTGGGTAGTTTATATATGACCATCGATCCATAATATATTTTTTAGCACTTATGCATGATGTGTATGCCTGTAATTAAGATTGTGCTTAAATATATATTTATTACTGATAAATTGTAATGTAGTTCATAAGTGCATTCTTGTTGGCATTCCAATTATGAATAAATAAATAAAATGAATAAATAAATAAAATGAATAAATAAATGACCACGCAAAAATTTTCCACCTAATTTTACGCGGTCGAAGTAGCGGGTCACAACTAGCTCGTATAAAAACTACATTACGAGGACTACGTAAATGCTAGTTATGAACCGATTTTAATAGTCGTATATTATTGTATGCGAAGTTAACAATACGGCATTATTTGGGTAAATACAATTTGTGATCATTACTCAGTGTGTTTCTACGACAACACTTTCCGCGGAGATGCTGTCAGAACCACACTTTAGGGACAGAGTGTATCCGAAACGGCTATAGACTGAACAAATAATAGAAAGTGCAGAGCGTTAAATTGAAAAGTAGCTAAGAAATTCCTTTTAACTTTGCCTCGCGAAACTAAATGGTTCAACTACTATATTTTCTTAATATAAATACAATTTAGGTATGCCTAACTACTAAGAAAGAGTAAAGGGAAAAGAGATAGAACGAGGGAACTTTCATGGTAGGTTTTGAAAAGAACAACATAGCCCTACTTTTCTTTTAACCAAATAATTAGGGATCCGCATAAAAAAAACCAAAACTCTCATATAACAAAATTACTGAAATCTCTATGGTAATGGCGCACGTAACAGCTAGTATATCTATAAATTTAATAACCTAGCAAAGCGATTACCATTTCGTATAGAGACCCTATCTGTACTCATAATGATAAATAATTAAAAACACTATCCCACAGCCTGATCAGTTTTGTGTTGCACTTTACAGAAAAACGATCACGCCTATAGATTTACGCTTTAACATAGTAATTAAATTTCATATATAGGTGTGTTATCTATCAAAAAATATAATGAAAAAAATTTATATATAAAAAATTACGCGAGCCTTCACAAAGCTCTGTTTAAGTAAGCATGTTCGTGTATTAGAATGCTTAAACATTTGTGACTTAAACGTGTGTATGTAATGCATCTGCAGTATTAATATTCTTTGAAGCGAATATTGAACACAATATGGCAACTATTTGGCTATTTATCAAATTTGTTCAATGAACAGTTTGAACGCGCGCCGATATGAGGTATGGGTTGAAACAGCTCGTTTGTCGTATATCGTCGAATGCACACAGACATACAAATTCGAAGTGTCTGTTTGTGACTTTTAAATATGAGCCCCACCAAGACGCCATGGCGATGTCGCCAGCTACGTATCCATGGATACATGCGATTGTCAAAGGAGTAGCCAGTCATGGCTACGCTTCTAATTTGGCGACGTCGCCAAACCGTCGCCAAGTGAGTTCATGTCCTGTAAATTTTATATGAATTGTTTGGATAATTAACCGGCGATGTCGCCATAGCGTCTCGGTGAGGTAGGGCTCTAAATGTCTTTCTAGAAGCTTGATTTTTTTTAATGTTATAAGGGGCAAACGAGCAGGTGATAAGTGTTTTACTGACATGGAAATCTGCTCTACTAGAAGGCTCAAAGATGCGTTGCCGCCCTTTAAATAGGGGTTTAGGCCACCGGGAACTCTAATAAACCGAACGAAATGTGAAAACAATATCAGCACTTAACGTGAAAATATTGCCGTCACTTCACGCCGATCTTATGTGAGAGAGGTACTGGTACCTGGACCTGCCGGCACAATTTTGCTGCAGACGCGAAGCACTGCAAGCCTGGCGCTACCTCTAATTAAAAGGTACCGATAACATACAAATTTTAAATAAGTAAAATATATAATGCCAAACACACTTCTATTTGTAAGTCATTTTGAAAATGTCTATAAAAAAACTAAAACTCTATATAAAAATAACTTAAAGGGCATGACAACAAATTTTGAAAAATAGGTTTATAATGTTTTCGAGTATGTACTATTGCCAAAAAGTTTTAAATTTCTGCCTAAATTAACGTTTTTATAGCAAAAAAACAAAATAAATTTAAGGATTCAAATTCCCTCCAAAACACTCGAAGTTGTCATGACGTCACTTTATGTTAACTGTGCGGTCCACTAAATGACTAGTGATAATATATTCGACTTAAAGCTAAGTTAACTAGAATTCCTTGCTCTCTGATCTGAGAAGAAACCACAAAAACTCAGTGCGCTATCGTTAAATAAAAAAAAATGCCTATCGGGGTAATAAATTTTAAATCTCTCTTTAAGTAGGAACTTTTTAATGATTTACCTAAACGTGCAGTAGATATACCAATCTTATGAATATTTCAAAATATGATAATCTACATGTGGACCCCAAAATATTCGGTGATAATTTAAATATCATCATAACCGTGGCCGTATATATACTAATGTGGGATGAACACGCGAGCGTGAACAAAATCTGACAGAAACGATACTTTCTATATGATTAATATTCAAATCTTTGTAATCCTTTTGATTACTCGATAGCTGATAGATAGTTGTATGCTAAAATCCATAAGGGAGTCGGTTCTATCCTTGCGGAAGAATCCAATTTTATTTGGAGGCTAAAAAATATCATGTATTCCTAAAATATGCCAAGTATATTATTTTTACTCATCAAAACCTACGAATAGAGAGTGAAACATTTTTTTTATCGCTTAATTAATTAACCTATGCTGTGTCACTGCTGGGCAAAGGCCTCCCCATTTTATAACCACACCTTCCTTTCCTGACCCACCCGAATCCACTTCTTTCCCGCAAAGGCTTCCAAGTCGTCTCGCCACCTCTTCCTCGGCCTACCTGATCGTCGGCAGCCACTGGTGGGAGCTTAGAAGTGCTTTTACGCTCTGCCCCGTTTGCAAATAAGAAAAACTTTATTAAACTCAATGCACTGCAGTCTTACAGAATAGATATAAAACAGAAAACTAACTCTTCAAATTAAACTATAGACTTAAAAGTGATATAAAACATACAAACCATTAAGGAGTGCAGTAAATCTAAAGGGGAACCTAGTCAGAGAATTAAATGATTTTTAGTAGGTCCCGCATGGAGATCGATAGCCACTAACAATTCTGTATATTGGATAAATAAAGTATGAGAATTATAATATATATAAATAAACGTATGAAGGTGTTATTTTTTATCTAACTAATATATTAGGTTATATATAATTAAATCATACTTAAATAATTAAACGAGTTAAGTAATACAAATTTATTGTTATCAGAGCGGACAGGACAGCGAGCAGTGGACTGAAACGAGCTCAGGATGATGATGATCGATAGACGTTAATTTGTTCAAATTTTGAATATTTGTGAAACATTTGCCGTATGGATTATGAAATTGCCACCTGATGTATGAAAAAAATTCAAATCCAAATAGTGTTTGACCACATATGTATGTTTTTATTATTAATTTTTGTCTTAATTTGGACTGTAAATTCTAAATACTAGAAATGTTGTCCTCATCAACGTATACCTGAACAGACATACAAACAGACATTTAAATTTTATTTATATATACATTCATATTCTTTGGCACAAAACTCGTCCAATAAATACGAATAAGTGATTGGTTAAATAAGCGATAAGTTATTGCCTTCGATATAAAACCAACAGCAACATTTCGCTGCATTAAAATTAAATAAAATAATATATCATATATTTATGATATTTTTGACATCTCTAATGACATTAGTGGTTATTAATTTAGTGGTGAGAATGTCTGTGTGTGAGTTTATGTGTCAGTCAGTGTGAAGCTATCTCTTTCTGTCTCCTGGTCATCATACGAGACAGCTACTAAAAAGCGTGATCCTGGAAGAACCGGGTACCTTGCGTATTTCAGGTCATCCCTTCTACCGTTCAGTTGCTGTGGTTCAACAGTTGCTATAACTCATGACTTCACCCGCGTGAATCCAATAATTTTGTTAAATTTTGAAATATTTTCTTGCGACGAAATCGATCCGACTGGACCGATTTCGCTAATTCTTTTTTTGTTGTGTTTGTTTTTGTCACGAGAAGGATCATATGAAAGAAAAAAAATATGAAAATTCCTCGGAAAATTGGGAAAGTTGAGAAAGCACTTAACCACCGTATTAAATTGTTTCTAACGTAAGCTTAGCACTTTTGACAATTTAAACTTTTTTAAAGTAACCTTATGGCGTTTGACGTAACAGCAGGCATGGCAGGGAGGAAACAGTTAATGTAAATTATCAGTAAAAATTGTTAGGAACACGAACGGGGACGGGGACGGGGACGGCCTTTGAGAAATGAGTATGCTCTTTTCTTGAAGGTCCCTAAGTCGTATCCGTTCGGAAATACAGACGCTGGTAATGGATTCCACAGAGGAATTGTGCGAGGTATGAAGTTTCTTGAAAATCGCACGGTTGTGGATTTTAAGACATCAAGGTGGTGAGGGTGAAATTTCAGATTCTTGCGAGATGTCCTGTGGTAGAATACAGCTGTCGGTATTAGTCCGAACAATTCCTCAGAACACTCCCCATGATACATGCGGTAAAAGACTGTACGCTTTAAGCCAACTAGTCACCGATACGAGTTCCAATAATATATTTCATACAATATTCATATACCTTTTATCCAAACAACAATCTATATGTAGATGTCCGAAAAACATTTTCGCAGTTGTTATTAGTATTATTGTGATGTAAAAATATTACGCTCGAAACGTACTTGGTAATTTGTATAATTCGATTCTATTTATTTTTTCGTGTTGGTAGTTGTATACAATGTAAGAAATCTTATATCTTATACTAATATATAAAGCTGAAGAGTTTGTTTGAACGCCCTAATCTCAGATCTTGATTTCTCTCGAATCGATTTGAAAAAATCTTTCAGTGTTAGATAGCCCATTTATCGAGAAAGCCTGTATGATATATATTATCGCGCTAAAAAAAAACTGACCTAATTTTAAGTTAAGGGCGAAGTTGCGGATAACAACTGGTATATTTATAACATTATCTTGCTGATAAATAATTCTTGTATCGATTACATCCAAAGCTTCCGCTATCCCCAATAGTGTATATCGAAACTTAGATTAAACATAAAATAGGCTTATTTTAGAATATAAAATCTTCTTATCCCAGTCTAGTACCACGGTGCACTTAAATTGCAGAGGATGTTGTTATGGGACGAGATAAGACGACCGACTGCCGTCTGACGTCATTCCCGGAACCCCCACAATATCTAGCATCTCACGACTAATATCACTCGGTGACATTAATCGAAACTCACTGTTTTACGAGCCTTCCGAAACACGGAGGAGGTCGAATATTTGAAAACCAGTGTTAGAATTGGTCACCCACTTACTACCCGGTCGCGGTAAGAACTACTTTACCTAGCTATCGACTCAAAAACCGGCCACTGATTAAGCCACGACCACCTCATTCAGAGGAAGAACAGTTTAGGGTAAAAGTTTCGTAAAAAATATTTTTATGATAAATAACAGAGTTACACTTTAAAATAAAGATAAATCCATTACTCATCACATCACAATGACACTAAAGACATTTTAACCACAATTGGATCGTAGTGTTAAAGATGAAAATAACTATATATACGTGACAGTGAAAAGTGTATTTATTAGTGGTAACAGTGATGATTTTAGTGTCGTATAGCAAGTGACAAAATGATTCGTGCTTTGACATCTAGAAGGTGGTCTTTGCGGCGCGACAGCGAGAGGTGAGGGTTTTTATCACACAGCATAATATGTGGGCCTATTAATAAAAATGTTTAAATAACGTTTATTTGGCCAAAATATACATTACACTGAATCAAAGCAGTATTGGCCCCCAAATTAGGATTCCCTGTATCTTGAGGGCCACCTTCCAATGAGAATTATTCTATTGTTAGTATAGTAAAGGATAATCAAAATTTGGATTGCACTGTCCTATGCCAGATCCGATAAAAAGAGGCGAATCTCCTAATACATAACAAATTTGGTCGTATTCAGCTATTCAGAGTCCTAGAAAGTTAGTTTGCCTGTTATTTCTTGTTCTTAAATCGTCAGGCGGTGACTGAGTACATCTAAATTTTGCTGGCAAACAATTAAATTAAATTAGCCTCAGTCACTCTTATAAGGATGGTTACAATAAAGTTAAATTTACAATAAAGTTAAATAACAATAAAGTTTTCAAAGTTTCAAACTCATCAATTATGGATCAAAAACAATAAAGCTATCGCTTATCGGACCACAAAAATTGTGCCTCACCACGGACAACGCACCAAGAAACAACTGAAATGTTGACTAGTGTAATAAATTCCAATTGAGAGAAACCAATATATTATAGAAAAACCAAAAAGTCTCCTAAAATCCACTTAAAAATATAAATTAGAATTCCTATTAAAAAATGATACGAGGGTGTCCTTAACCTTTATGAGATTCACCTCTGACCTGAGCCGATGGTCTGAACTAGGTCAGCGGTTCTGCGTATTTTTTTAAACATAACCTCACTCTCTGATGCGACATATATATTTATTTATTTGTGTATAACTAAAACGATATATATATGCATAACTACAAAATTGCAAATAGGTCCATAGTAGTAGTAGACAAAGTCACAGTAATTCGCTAAACTGGTCATAAGAATTTTAATTAAGGTCGTTTCTCAGACGGCATTTGGTCATCTTAACTCGCCCCACAGTCACATCGCCACTGACTAGCCATGAGGCCCCCCCTTGCCTTATGGCTAGTCAGTGGCGAGCCCAAAATAGAGGATGGAAACGTATGATTTTTATATACAACTTAGAACTACAGCGCGACCGATATACTGGGAAGAGAACAATCGGAAAATTCTTTCAAATTTCTACCTATGAGATTTGCTTTAACGGTCTAACGAGTTATGTAAATAAACTCGGGACTTTTTGAATTTCAGGGGGGGGGGAGGTAGATGCTCTTTCCTGCTGGCGACCCCCTTGGGTTAGATATAGTATCATAGTCTGTATTCTATACAATAAAATGGGAAAAAATAAACAAAGTTGAGAACGAATTTTATTTATTTATACAATTCATATTTACACTAATTGGTGGTATAATTCAGATATGGTTTTAAAATTATAAATAGATTACAACAAAAGTATAAATAATAGTATTCTATACAACTCATTTAAAAAGACAAAAATATCAATTTATTTTTATTTATTTCATTGAGAAAATTTTACGAGTGAACTTCTTCATTTTCCTTAAACATCTCGCGGTAAATTTAAAAACCTCAAAATTTTTAACAATTCTATGGAACTATACGCAGACAACTTTATCAGCTAATAGGAAATATTTTTTTAGAATGGTAAGGAACCCCTTATGTTTTAGGGCGACTCGCACTTGACCGATTTTATTTATTCCATGTGAGGATGGCCGTCGCAAACAAAGCAACTGTTCCATACATATTCAGTTTTCTTTTAGCGCTTTGAAAATACACTCGTTTAAAAATAATAGAAAACGCTGTGGCGAAATGTGCAAATTTTGGATACCTTCCTGTGTGGAATATTCGATGAGATAGAAAGCTACAGAAAACTCGCTGTTCTAAGTGATAGGAAGAGATAGAAAATAGCTCCACTTGATGGGATAGAAAGAGATAGAAAATATCTCGTTTTTATAATAGAGGCTGAATAGCTCAACGGTTGAAAGGGCAGGATAAAAAGTGTGTGATAGAAAGCTACAGAAAACGCGCTATTCGACATCATAGAAAGAGATAGAAAATAGCTCCACTCGATAGGATAGAAAGAGACAGAAAGAATCCTGTTTTTATTTTAGAGGCTCTTGTCCTATGACGGTGACCTCAGTTCTCTATCTGAAAACTTCGTTATGAATTTTATCCTTCAGAGAATCTCCGAGCATAACACGTTCCATAGCTCGCTGAGCGACTTTGAACTGCCGTACCAGCCGTACGGTAAGTGTCCACGTCTCGGCACCGTAGGACATAACAGATAGGACGCACTGGTTGAAAACTTTTATTTCGAGAGATTGTGGAAACGATTGTGAAATCAAATCCGCAAGATACCCATTTCAAACCCACATACACCTTTGGGGGTATTGTCGCACCCGCTCCTGACATGAGCTTTTAATTTAAGCTTAACAGGGGGGACGACGACGACAGAAATACTGGACAGTTAGAATACTAATCTAAAAAGTGATCCTAAAACTCTTATTAAAGAAAAAGGGACGAATCTGTTAGATTTTGGAAGATACAATTGATCTCGCAGAGAGTGAATGAGATAAGAAAGAGTAGAGTGTAAGGGAGTCAAACCAATTTACTGTTTAAAATTTTTTTTATCGAAATTACAATGTACTATAAAATTTACACGTCTGTTTCCAAGGAAAGCTGAAATATCCGAAAAATGATTTAAACACAGGGACACATAAATAAGTCACTATTCTCATTCTTCATTCACAGATCACTAGATCACACAGACTAAGGGTATGTTCCGAAATACACTGCGATCACTGCGCAGTGCTCACACCGGTGATAAAATCGTTCAGTCATACACTGCCAGTATACGGCCGCAGTACCCTATGGAAATTTATGACGTCATAAATAATCGCCAGTTTTGTTTTTGTTAACATTAAAGTAGCCTATATGTTCTACTAATAACAACAGGTATGTTCCAAAGTATTTCAGTCATTTTGTAGAATACTTGCAATAACCTGACGGACCGACAAACAGAAAAAAGTATAAAAATTGTTTTCTTTTATAGGGGGGTTACATGTTAAACAGGGGGAGGGTATCAACAAAATGTGAGAATAGGTAGGGGCAGACAAAGCTTTGTGACATAACATGTAAAAATTTTGCTCTTTTATTTAACTACTACATAAAATATTTACAAATAAAAATGACCAAAAGCGTCTCAAGACACGCTTATATCTGATAAGCTATAAACGTATTTGTTAAATAACTTCAAAAGTTGTTGTCCGATTTCGTTCAGAATAATTATCCTAATGAGTTTTAGCATGTTCTATCAACATGGCAAATTTCTACGCCTAATAGTTTGGAAATTCTAGGGGGGGGGGGGCACTTTACGGGCAGACAGACAGGCGGACATAGCGAAATAATAAACACTGCTGTTTTTGATTATTTCATGTCACATGTAGAGGGGAGGGGGTCTCAAAAAGGTGACAACCTATGACAAGGACGGAATGAGGAGTTGAAAAATCTATGGTTGACCCCTAGGTAGTTATATAACTTCCAAACAGACACAATTCACAAGTCTAAAGAGTTTACTCTTTAAAGAAACATTTACTTAAAAGTCCCACACTATTCAATTTTAATTATACGTGGGAGGATAGGGTATGATTTGAGATACTATCTACTCTTTGAAAAAGAAATCTACGGGGCGATTCATGGTAGTTTGAACTGTGTTTATACATACATCTTGCAATTAAATTTATTCTTACGATTTAGGAATAACGCCATTTTTGCAGTACAAACCTTAATGTTTCTAAACATATTCATGATATTTTTGGGGAAATTAAAAACATAAGAACTTGTTAAATAAAATAATGATATTCTGCCCATTGTTTATTGTTAAGTTAAAAATGAGTATACAGTATTTAGAAAGGGTTATTGGTAAGTGCGTGAATAAATTTGTACATCATTAATATTCTGTTGTTTAATATGTCGCACATCACCTTCGACGGGGAAGTGTACAATCAGGGCTGCCGAATCGCCCTGTCATTATGGATATCTCTTGCACCACCGATTGTAGATCTTCACTTGTAGTCAAATTCCTGGCCAGGAGAATACCACGCCCATCCGCTGAACAATTAATACCCATTACGTAGTCATCGAAAATTTCTATAAATAGGTACTTCGAAAGGCGACTGCAATCACGAATTTGGTGCTTGACTTCTTCTTCGCCATAATAAAAAACCTCCTTTATTTTATCCGCACTGTTTCTGTATGTGGATTTGAATATCATCTCTCCAGGTGGAGCGTTATAGCAACCAGATCGTATATCAGATCCGCTGATTCTACTAAATTTGATCACTTCACATTTGTCCTTTTGCCTTTGCAACGGCGGCCAGTAATATACTGCGTACCAGTCACCAACTAACAGGTTTAAATCGAATTCTTCACCACTTTTGTAGTAATCGATGCACTGTTGCTCACGAATAGCATTCGGAATGCGATTCGAATTGGTAGAAATAATTATAAATGTTGAAACAAACCAGAAAAACCAGCGAGACATCTTTCGCGACATATTTCGCGGTAATTTCTGAATGTGCCGGGCCCGAATATGGCCGTAGGAGTATGAGTGTTTTGTTGAATTTGTGTATGAGATACGCAAGTGTATTTTAGATTACAGTTCGTAGCGGAAAGTGCGCCACGGGTCGTGACATACTTATCTATATTTCTTTATCGGCTTCCTATAGGTACTATCCAGATTGTGTTTAATTTAGAAAACAATCTGCGTTCAAACAAATATCTCTCTATTTAACAGCTGCATACATGCCTTGAGTTTCCAGGAGTGTAAGGCGAGAAAAGAGTCGCGGTCGGTCGTGGAGAAAGCGAGGACACAGGCGTGTGCGCCACGGTAGTACGCTTTGGTGATAGCGTCGAACTCCTCCTGCCCCGCTGTGTCCCACAGCATCAGCCGGACTTCTTCACCATCTATCCTGTAAAGGCCCATTTTTATCAGATGAGCGAATACTCATTCTAACCCAACTCTATCAAATTCTTTTAGTTTAAACAGTCTTAGAGCATTCTTTCCTGAGCCGCAATTAGTTCGATTTACACGCTTGGATAGATCAAAACATGTCAGCGTCGAATGCCCAATTGACTCCTAAAAGCTTTTGGAGGGGCTAGAGAGAGGAAATTTATGCTCAGGCTGTAACGACTTTTGTTATTATAGTGAAGATTATTATTTAAAATAATATATTTATAACTAGTTATTTTCCTCAACTTTGTCCGCGTAAATTTGCAAGAGACTTTACACTTCCTTAAACTGGCCGTATCCAAAAATCAGTTCTTAGCGGATGTCTACTTACTATAAAGCAACACCTCGCCAATTTTTTTCTTAGCACGTCCCGCGGTTTTCGAAATTTCGTGATAGATGACCTTTCGCTTTTATATACATAGATAAACCAAAAGTTACACACAATTAAATTGACGTATCTGTTCATCCGAAACAATAGAAATAAAATAATGCATATGGCTTTATATACTATAAACGAAAAAAAATTACAACATTTTGGACCTATCATCTGTGTCTATCTGTTTGTTACGAGTAATCATTGAAACGGTTGTACCTATTTCGACGGGTCATTTCCTGGCAGGTTAATGATGTTACAAGGAACATAGGGTACTTAGCTTTAAGTAAACCCATTAGACTTCAAAGAAATAAAACCCTCAAAATTTAATGTTCATGAAAATCAATGTCGTGGGTGACATATAGTCAAGTACAATGCGTTCAGTCTAAAAATGCACGCCCCTCCGAACCGTTAAAACGATGACGAGTTGTAGTGCGTTGTTGAGTTTACAATAAAATCGCTGCGCACACGCACAAGTTTGCGTAAAAATTAATATTTACTTTCACACATTAAAATAATTAATTTTAGTGGAATGATGTGCATTTTTAGACCGAACCCACTATATAATAATGTTATATGCATTCTATAACATAAATTTTACACAAACATAGTGTAATATATATCGTAAATAAACTTTTCATCGATACTGTAGCTTTCGATTTTCCGTCAATGTAATATGCTAATAAAGTTTGGTCGTAGAAAAAACTGTTATAATATGTTATATGTAGTAAAAACAGATAATATTTAAATATAGCCCACCGATATTGTTTTTCAGACGTATAATAAATTATTGTGTACGCGTATAAAACGACCCCCCCGGTGTTTAAAGTCCGCTTTATATGTTGGTAGTCCGGGGTTCGAATCCCAACTGGGTCAAGTTAGTAAACTTGTAATACTTTAACTTTGCAATGGGTTTAAATTTTGAACAGAACTCTATATATATATACAAATATTTATGATTGCACTACCTCGTTGGCGATCCTATCCTCACCCTCTTCGAAGCGTTTTAGCAACTCAAAGTTTCGGTGTATCCGAAGACCCGGCAACGCATATGCGGCCATGGGCAGCACTATCACATGTCCCTTGTTATATAAAAAGATAAAAAAAAAACTCTACCCACCATGAATATAACACTATGCGATTAGTATTATTTGGCTGTGATTTCTGTAAGGTACTTCCTCACTAGGACAGCTCCTCAGTGTGAACGATAAATCTCGTCAAACGAGAAAACTCGTCTAACGAGAAATCTCGTCCGACGAGAAATCTCGTCATGTCTTATCAATAAAGGCCTAGTGATCAGCACTAAACCAAAGAATAAGACACCTGTAATTTGTTACCCATGGCATTATAAATGGTGTTATTCAAATCCCTTTATTACATTAACTGTAGGGGCCCTACTGTGTGTGTGGACGCAAAATGTATTATCATAATATACAGGTAAATTGTAGACTTCCATAAATAATAGATGTGCACCGCTACACTTTTGTTTTTATTCCGTCCCGCCTGTCCACGCGGTCTTCGTCCATATATTTCCACCGACTTTCGAGAAAAAGAAGTTCTGCTTTTTAGTTTTTTTATTTTTAGTTTTGCTGCTAAGTCTATTTAGCTCTTTGAATATTATCTATGATTCCTTTATTTAAGAACGTCTCACATAATTTTAACAAAAAGCTATCCTTTTGGGCGTGATAAGTGTCAATCTATTAATCCGCTACTTATAAAATGTCCGGATTTTTGCCATATTTGTATACAAAAATTGTGAGTTATGAGTTACGACTAATATCTCTCCAATTTTCATCCATCAGATCAATGTAGCTTACTGAGTAATTGTTGGTAGCGTGTTAGGTGACCTTTCGCTTTTATAGATACATATAGATTACTAGTCGCTCTAGTTTATTTATTTACATAAATTCCACAGCATATCATAAAAACAAGTTTTACGTACAATTTAATCTTATCATAGGCCAAAATGGACTTACATTATTTAGGCTTAACATGTTGAAACTAAGTGAAAAATGTATACAGTTATAATAAAAAGTAAAAAAATGAATATTAAAGTGCAATTAAAGAAATGAAGTTCTTGTAAATAGTGTTTATGTGAGTAATATGTGTATATAATATGTTATATGTATATTGGTACTTGATAATGTGCGTGTGTGTATGAGTAAGTGTTTCAAAGTAATATGTATGGGTGTGTTTGTATAAATAAGTCCAAAGATTAGATAATTAATACAATTAAAACCTGCCCTTTTCAGTTGTAAAGATTAATTAATATCGCTAATAAAAAAATATGTACATTTAATATGAACATGAAAGTAAAATTTTGGAACCCTGCTAGTAGTTATTGTGTTCAAAAGTGACTTCAAACATTCGGGACTCACTTAATCACACAAGAAATTTTATAACTGCGTTACGAATTTTAGTCTTTCAAACGTCGAAGTCAAATAATTTATCCTTCTTTTAAAATGTTTCTTCATTAAAGAAGACCGTGAATTCTATGAGATCATAACGTAATATCATCAGCTCAAAGTCTCAATAACTCAACGGTATAAGGTATGGACTGAAATCCGCAAGGTACCCGGTTCAAATCCCACCGCCATTGGGGTACTGACGCACCCGCTCCTAATAAAGCTTTTAAGCTTAGTAGGAAGGGAAAAGGGAATATTAGACATACCTAAAAAGTATTCCTAATGTTCTTTAAAAAAAAAAAGCTACGCTACCCCGCTTTGTGGAGTGCGGCTTCAACGGAGAAAATGTTTGTATATGTATATTATAAGGGGCAAGAGAGCAGGCGGTTTACCTAAATAAATACCGACACCCATCAACATTTGCACCACTAGGAAGCTGGTGTGTTGCCAGTCTTCAGAGAGTCAGAGTCAGAGAACACTCACAAACCGTACGAAACGCAACAACGATATCATTACTTGATGTAACATTGCCACCATGTAACATCAATCTTATGTGAGAAAGAAGTACTCTATCTAGAAATTTAGATATTTAGTCTAACAAATCCTCAGAACTCAATTTAATGCAACTCAATTACCAGCTCAATCGCCGTTGAGGCGCAAATTAATTCACGAGATCCGATAGCATCAAACAGCAATAAAATTTCACTTGTCCATTTGTATCGCATTAGATTTAATGTGCACGCTTTTATTGTCGACATCTTAAAAACAAATTACGGCCAGCGTGAGCGATGTAGGGACATTTACGTCTATCTCCCGATAGGAGATAAAACTGGCACATTTCGACACGGTAGCACCACCAAAAATGGTAGCGGTCGTGGCATTTAAATTTGGACAAAAAGCACTTGTATTGTCGCTGACCCGTTTTGGTGGTCTTAGAAAACTAATGTCCCAATATGGATGCTGAGTCAGACGCCTACACGTGATTTTTACACCCGAACCCGGGTATAATTTGGTAAGATAATCTACGATTCCTCTACCCACATACTCTATCTTTTTAAATGCGTGTACTTATATGTGCTATGGATATTATGGATATTACTTTTCCTCTGTCATCTCCTCTAATCGGGATGACAAAAAGGTTTCCTTATTAGTAAGAGCTCATTAATGAAGAAGCTGTTTCCCGCGGCTTCGTCCGAGTAAAATTGCGAGTTCCCTTAGCGTCCTGAATCTGGCTGTATCAAAAAATCCATTCTTAGCGGATATGTCTTCGAACTATAAACTACTCCTTTGCCAAATTTCATAATTGTAAGTCTCGCGGTGTTCAAGATTTCGTGTCTAGTAACGTTTCCTTTTGTATAAATAGATATGCCTCCTCTAAAGTTATTTGCTTTGTAATAACGGTAGAAAGAGTTTATATAGACCTATAAAACTGAACTCTTCCTAATTTGAAATTATTCCTAGCTCACTACCATCTGTTGAGCTCTTGGGTATGTAAATCTAAGCTCAATTATCCATGCTAATTTAGTTATCATCGGTAGATAGAGTCACAGCGGCTTAGATGAAAGTTCTGAGCGCATTGTCCGCTCCGGATTTCCTCGTGTCCCGTCTCCCGGCTGGTAACCCATAAGGTGGGTGGTCCAGTGCTACATAATTCATTGCGCAATATCTTGGCCGCTTGTTCGGTTTGCATTACCAGTTAGACGGGAGACAGTAATAAAGCGAACACTAACTTTTATTTTTATTTTTCATAATAAAAAAAACACTTGCACCCGCTACACATGTATCGATAAATCATTGCGATTTAACTGCACAGTTTTATCGCAACGATTGATAGATACGTGTATTGCGGGTATTAGTCGCTCTTTTAATATAAAGAGAGGCAAATTTATAGGTTTTTCACCTGATTTACTGACGCTAATACGGGAAATCTCGTACAGCATCAAGTACCTTTCCAAACCCTTTATCGTATTACTTAAAAGAGCTTTGCCACCAGCATATGAGGATCTTTTATTTCAAATATTTAAAAATAAGATATCCCAAAAAGACAAGCATCAAAGTCGATATAGGAATATAGCGTGTATTTATAAATTAAATTATTTTTAGGTATTTCATTAATGTCATTTACATTATTTTTATATTTTAGTCACGAGACGAGTATAATGGCGAAGTTTACGTTATTTGCTGTACTATGACGAGTATTGTGACAAATCGTTGAGTGACGGCCAGTTTTGACAAACAGTTTCGACCATATACAATCGCCTTTGAAAACTGTACATGCCCATTACTCGAAAATCCTTCATTCGTATCTGTTTGGATACACCAAATCTGTCGGCTTTACAGGTTACACAGAAAGTCCCGAATCTGTAGGCATTAACTACTTCTGCACTATTCATAATGAGAAAGCATTATAGAGTGCGTTACGAACGATTTCTTAGCCCATTTTATCATGTCTTTTACAGATGAATTAATGAATATGAATTTGCAAAGTGACCCCCTTCCCCCCACCTCCCGAGGATTTTCAAACTATAAGATGAAGAAACTTCAAATCTTCCATATTAATTGGACATGCTTGAATTTTGAAAGATATCGGACAACTTTTGAATTTATTTCCCAAATATGTACGTTTATCGCGTATCACATACGGAACCCTTCTACATATGCGTTGACACACTCAAGGCTACTTAATTTATATTAAAACACCGATTAAGTTGTTTTGTATTATTATGACCAAAAAATTGACACTTAATTAGAGGTAGCGTCCTTTTGGTCTACACAGCCGTATTGAGCCGGCGCGTCCGGGTACCAGTACCTCTTTCTCACATAAAATCGGCGCAATGTGGCGGCAATGCTGTCACGTCAAACGATGGTATTGTTGACGCGTTTCCATCGGTTTGTGACACTTCCCGGTGGCCGAAACTCGTCATTAAAGGCAGACAACGTATCTGCTAGCCTCCTGGTCGTGCATATGTCCTTGGAGGTCGGTACTCATTTAGGTAACGAACCGCCAGCTCGTTTGACACAACACTTATTGAGTTTCTTTTGTCATTTAAGTAATAAAATGAGAATTGGTGTTAACGTCATTACTGTCTCTCATTTTACCGGTAATGTAAACTGAATAAAAGCGTAGTCGAATTTCCCAAACTACTATTACTTCTACTATTATTTTTCGAAACAAAGAATGAGGTGTTTACCATTAATATACTTCTCCCTTGTCAAATTACAGCTCAGTTCAGAATCAATAAGTCTAAAATGTTTTGATACGTGAAATCAGCGTGTTCCCTTTATGGATAGACAATCGATACAATTAAATCAGATCGTTTTCGTCCAAACTTGGCGGCGATTTGTTATGACACCCGCCACCCGAGACGTGACCGATTGATGTTTTATATTGTGTTCAAATGTCACTTTTTAGGGTTCCATAGTACCACAAGGAACCCTTATAATTTCGCTCTGTCCGTCCATCCGTCTGCCCGCAATGTCAGCAGCATTTCCAAACTATTAAACGTAGAGACCCGAAATTTTCCAAGTTGATGGAACATGCTAAACACTCATTAAGAAAACTATTTTGAACGAAATCGTTGGATTTCGTTCAACTTTCGAAGGTATTTGACATCTCTCGCGTATCAGATACGGAACCCTTCTATATAAGCGTGTCTTGACACGCTCTTGGCCACTTTTATTTATGTATGTAAGGAGTCAAACAAACATAAATGCTGATCGTAAAATCGGTGCCTACACCGTGTTCCATAGACGTTTACAAATACTATAAGATTTATTTTTTAATGCAAAAAGTACTGTATTATTTTTTATTGTTAGAGTCAAACGTATTGCAAACATGCTAACAAATTACAACAAATATTTCAAATTAAATATTAAAATTAAACAAATATTAATTTGGACCACTAATTAAAAAAAAAAAAACAAAAAAGTCTAATTTTCATATCACACCGAATAAGGTATTAAAGGGGAACGCAAGCACTTTAAGATAAATCATAAATATGCACACGGGACGACATTATTCCGTAACGTCACCTGTGGCCCACTGTACACCCCACTCCGACCCCCCACTAGGCTCCATTTCCCACTTTCCCGGATCGGAGTGAAGTTGGCCACACGCGGTGGGCGGAGCGGAGGGCGGGGCGAGGTGTGTCGCTCGCACGTCACTCCGCGCCGCGCTTTCCCGCGGTAAGTTTCGATGGACTGCGACTTGAAAATAGAACCTCTTCGCCGCCAGTTACACGCTCGCACAGATAGAATTTATCAGACCTTAGCTAGATTCCAATTTGAAATTTTCTTTTCTATGCTGCCAGTAACTTATAAAAATATGGAGTTTCATTTTTGAATCAATCCTATGATGCCATTTAATTCTTAACCGGAGCCAGACATAGTTCAAAGTCTTTGTACGTTTTTGACCTCGAAGTCCACAAAGTATTACAAAACTTTATACCATTACACAAAGTCCCCGGTCACTCTACATGATCATTGAATTGATCATTCAAATGAAACTATGTCTGGCTCCGGCATAATAATAGATAGATTACAAGGAACATTTGCAACAAATTTTGAATTTCGAATCTACTTTATACTGTATACATAGAGATATATAATATAAAGATGAAACACACTGGTTAATAAATAAATTTGAAATTGCAATCTATTCCATGCTGCCAGACTATTGGACATGGATAGACATAGATCATTGGAAGTTACACTTAACAAACTTAAATCTATTTTCTACGCTGCTAGTTAATAATAGCAATAAGTCTGTAATTGTTTATTTCATAAAAAATAATTTATACCCAAATAATCGCTAAAATTACGCCATATGTACACTTCTTTCTCATCTAAAAGCTAATAATATCATACTAAAACCTTTTCAACATAAAATTGTCTTACGTTCTGGATTTTTTTTGCGTTTGAATTGAAAATTTTAATTGAATATTTTTTTCAATTACCACGATGGAATATTTCATATACTGTGCCCTGGTAATTGACACAATCGATTCCAATGAAACCCGACGATTTCGCCCCAACAACTAGACGCAACTTTTTCGTATTTTCTGCGCCAATAAAACTGTTGGTTAAACGCATCCATAATGATAAAGCCACTGACCTTTACCCACACTATTTGTCGCTGCTCATGCCTTATGCATTTTTCATTTGATCACAATTTTACGTAAAAGTGCGTAATGTAGCGGACACTCGCAAATACAGCAATTTTAAAATATCTCCAGACGATACTCTCTTCAAATCGAAAGATGATTCATTCAAATAGACTTTTACAAGCTCTTTTCGTCAATCGTCAAATATTTGAAAAGCTACCACTGATTTGGAAAAGTCGAGCCACTAGAAGAATCAGCAAGAAATTCGTAAGCCACTCTTTTAAATATATTTCTTATAAAAAAATGAGTTTATTGCATACATTAATTATTAACTTCGTTACAGCTTTTGTTGGTATGGAATATTTGTTCTTCCACTTATTCTCCTTTTAATCGGTGGCCGTCATATTGCTTATTATAGATCAGCTTTTCACAAAAAACGTCCCGTGCTACTGAGAATCGTCAATTACTTTCTATAGCGAGATGCCTGTTTACATATATTAAATACTAATTACATTTATAAAGCTACTTAATGTAGTATAAACAGTTGTATATATAATGTAAATAAACCTCCCGATACATTGCAAATGCTGAGCTGTGTATCCGTTTTGAGAAATGCTACAGACAGTCAACATGTTTTTGTTTGATATAAATTCTATTATGTTGTTATTTGTTTATTTATTTGTTGTGAGGAGGTCGTGGCCTAAGCAGTGGTCGGCATTTAAATCGATCGCTAAGTTAAGTTGCTCTGGCGGAGACCGGGTGATAGATGGATAACCCATTCTAGCACTGGTTTATATTTCATATCCGACCTCCTCCGTGTGTCTTGTGTAAAACAGTGGGACCCGATTAATGTCACTTTGTGATATTAGTCGTAAGGTTGTAGAGATCGTGGAGGTTCCGAGGATTGCAGAGGATGTGGACGTGGGGACAGTTAAGAAGACCGACTGCTGTCGGACGTCATCCTGTGGTGGTTTCTGATCTCTATAGAGTCACAATTAATATTCCTCAGTGTTGTTAATCGGGACCCCCTGTTTTACGTACCTTCCGAAACACGGAAAGGTTCGGATATTTGAAGACCAGTATTAGAATGGGTCGCCCATATATCACCCCGCTGCGGGAAAAACTGCTTAAACAGTTTTGGAGTTTTATGGAGACTAATGAACAACGTTTAATTTTTATATATATATCGTTATAGGTTTATGTTTTTAAGCTTTAATATTAATTAATGTCATGTTATCTATAAATCTAATGAAAAATAACGCAAATTAAAATAATTTTCTTAGACCTACCTAATTAATCTTTAAATATCAAATAAGAACTATTTTTAATAAATTGAGTGCATCTTGCATCGTTCTTGATTTTAACATCTTGATAAGAAAATTTTCAGATGTACAATGTATCTTAAAATTGTTACATAAATAATTTGAAATCTCATAAACCCGGAATTAAAATGATAACAAATTGAGTGTATCTTGCATCGTTCTTGATTTTAACATCTTGATAAGAACATTTTCAGATGTACAATGTATTTTAAAATTGTTACATAAATAATTTGAAATCTCATAAACCCGGAATTAAAATGATAACAAATTGAGTGTATCTTGCATCGTTCTTGATTTTAACATCTTGATAAGAACATTTTCAGATGTACAATGTATTTTAAAATTGTTACATAAATAATTTGAAATCTCATAAACCCGGAATTAAAATGATAACAAATTGAGTGCATCTTGCGTCGTTCTTAGTTTTAACACCTTGATACGTATATTTTAGATGTACACTGTATTTTAAAATTGTTTGATAAATAATTTAAATTTTAAAATTTCATAAATACGGAATTCGAATCATATTAAAAACGGTGCCACAGATGACACGGATTTTTTGCTTTTGTGATATTTTGTTGCGGAATTTAATTATGTTAATTTTTTTATACAATTTTTAATTGGTGCTTAAATTACTTTAAACTCCAAAAAAAATTGAATTATTATAGTAAAGCACTTACGCCCGCACCGAATAATGTGGTAAAGTCACTTTAATGCATTTTTATTGCATATTCTTATACTACAGACTTACATCTAAAATTTTTTTTTAATAATTTTTTTGCTGTGTAATAACAAAGTTATTAAAGAAATAAGAAATAAGAAATATTTTTCTCTGCGGAAGGCACACGCAATTATAGGATTTTATAACATTTTTCCATTTATTTTTATTTAATTTATCACATAAATAATTGGCGTGAGAAAATAAAAAAGTACCTTTCATTTGATATCTAACGCAATACCATTGCTCCTTTAATACGCATGGTATTAAAAAAAAAAAGTTTTTTATTTTTCTTGTAAAATTTCCGGTTACTAGTTTATTGAGTGGGGCCGTCGATATACTTTAAAAAGTACAATAAAGTAATGTTAAAGTTAACTATAGCTTACCTTGTACATACTGTAGATCTTATAGGATCTATCACGATCGTCGGTGACAATTTGAACAGAATCCATGGTGAATCATCAATTATTAATTTTAACAATTTCCGATTTGTAGTGTCCATCGACTAATTTTTAGTAAACTTTCTACTGTAAATAAGCATTAAATAAATAATTAACCCGAAATATTAGTATTACATTAAATAAATATTAATAGGACGTTATGAGAATATTATTAAAAAAATATATAATAAATATTTACAAAATAAAGTGAATAAACTTCAGTATATATATTTATCGTGATAATAGATTAAAAAAACTACAAAAAGGAATAATGAATATATTAAAATAATTAAAAAAAAGACAGTGTACTTAAAACGGAAAGACAGTGGAAGTAAAGAGATGGGGACAGGAAGTCGTCATCAATCGACGTGTAGTAATTACGGAATTTATCAATGGCTGGTATGGTTGGTACGCGTAACCGAGCTATCGTCACCGTCAGCGGGCGGTATCCGAGCGGCGAGCACGTGGGGCAAGCGAGCCTGTCGCGGGACACGCTTCGACCTTTTATTATTTCTAGGCTTGTATACACTCTCCTATTGAACGAGAAAGGTGGCGTGGAAGCGGATGTAACAGTGAGTAAAGAAAACCACAATATATTTATCATATGTACTGTGTACTCAAAAGGAGGACAGGGGTAGAACTTAGCCTTACCTTATTCCCAAAGTAGGTTATAAGAAATAGGTAATAAAAAGTAATAGTACTGTTTCACATTCATAACAGTAACCTGTTGCATATGTGTAATAATAACCCCAATTAGACTATAGATTAAATGTCCAAGCTTATAACTACTTTATTTTTTGAATGAATAGATTGGCCACATTTAGATGTATTTATTTGTATAATTATGTATATAGAATCTATTAAGGTAATAAAAAAAAATATAATCAGCAAAACATCAATTTTTCTTTTTAAAATAAAAACAATCTTCTTTATTAGATAAAAAAAACATACATTTCTGTGTAATTTATACTATATATATCCAAGGTACCAAGGTTTTAACAATTCTTACAATTTTTAATATTAAAAAAGATTATCTTCTACAGATAAACAGTCAAACACAGATTGGAGCCTTAAACCGAGAATAGGAAGTTTAAAATATTGGACTTTTTATACAATTTATAAAAAGAACATTGAACTCTAAAATTCACAGCAGATCACTCATCATTATATTAAATTTAAAATGAATTTAAGAATAGGTTACTGTAAATAGAATTTTACTTAACTTTTTTTTCATTAGTAGAAATGATACAACTGTGTATAAGAGTACAATTTTTTACAAGACTAATTAAGGTGGTATAAAAACCCACTTTTATTTGTACTTGTTTCAAATCAAAAATGTATTCTATCATTTTCAACCCAACCACAGATTAGACACAGCTTATAAACAGAGTCCATCACAATGATGCTTTCCTCAGGCTGTAATTTATTATAAATAACTTATATTTATGGCAAAAATATAAAAAAGCTTCTCATTTCTAATAATCACTAGAATATACCAATAATGATTCTAGCTACCTATAAGACAAAGTATTACTAATTTTTATGTGAAATTGTATCTTAAACTACTTTGAAATATATTATAATGAGACTATTTTTCAAAAATAGATATGAAAATATATTTTACAAAGTTTACAATTACACATGAATGTAAATTTATCTACTAAAAAAGTAGTCAATGTATGCAGTTGGCCGTGTATACATATATATACTTTAAGTACATATAAGCTGTAAATGTGTAAGATTTGATTATATTTAAACAAGAACAGTTTCTTATGTATTGTGATTTTCTTGAGCTTGCTATATTGAAGTTTTTGCCTGGATGTTGGTAAAGATACTTAGTAAAATATCATATTTTAAAAACTATCGTCTTAGGCTAGTAAAAATAATATGTATATTGCCACAATCACTTGATTCTATGTAACCCATTAGATAAAGGATTAGCAATCAAAATCGATGAAAGATTTATTGTACATTTTTAACAAAGTGTGTGTCGAAAAAAAAATGTAATGAATTTATGGTTAAAATGTAACTATATATTTTTATATCCTTAGGGCTTGCAGGATATAAAGAAAAAAATGATATGTAGTTTATAAAATTATTGGATAATGCATGACCCTGAGTTAAAGGAACAACACTACAGAGTCAAAACTAGCCGAGTATTTGTACAGCTCAATGTCGAACATTAAACCAGATGTTGTATACAGGTGTGTTGTAGTGAACATCTACAGTCCTGTTATTATTTCTATTAAGTGCATGTGAGTTTTTCTTGACGCTGTGTGTGTGTGGGACTAATAAATGTCATCTCTATTGTGTATTAGCACCTGTCTCATCGTTACTGTCTTTTGTGTACGTGTCTAATCGTTGTTTAGGGGCCGAGTGTATGTTTGTGTGGCTGTAATACGAGTCGGGGACGTATGTGCGTGCGTTTAGGTGGCAGCGAGTGCGGAGTGCGCGGGGGGCGGCTTGTCGTGTCGTTTGCGACGTCGCGCGGCGGCGCGCTTGTCGGCCTGCACCTCGAACGGAGAATCCACCGCGGTTACATCACTCTCCGTCGTCTGCGGCTGCTACAAGCGTTATAATTTTTATTTTAATAATAACTTAATGCGTAAGTAAATTAACCAAATCGGTAATTACACGACCGCAATAACATTTTTCTTTTTAAAGAATATTAGAAATACTTTTTAGGTATGTCTAATATTCCCTTTTCCCCTCCTACTAAGCTTAAATTAAAAGCTCTCAACAATGAATATGTCAATATGATTGAAAAGGGGATCATTGACCCTACCAAAGTAGTTAGAACCGCCCTGACTGATGCCAGCGGTGTTGCATCTCTGTTAACAACGGCTGAAGCTGTGATTTGCGAAATTCCACAAGAAAAGGAGCCTAACCCTATGGCAGGTATGGGTGGAATGGGAGGTATGGGGGGAATGGGAGGGATGATGTAATCTCCCCATCGATGTAACCGTGCATTTATAGTGTAACAAACAATATTAGTTATCTCACCAGTTAAGGGTATTACAATAATGTGCAGTGAATGAAGATTGATTTTTAATAAGTATGATTGTGTTAGCTTAGAAAAAGACAGCTGTCTTAGAAATGTTTAGTTTAATGTTTGCTTCAGTGGAGCAAGGTGTTATTTTAAAAAATAAATAATGTTGTTTAAACTGTCTTTCATTTTTCATTAGATTACAATTATTTAATGTCATAATATTTTATATTCAGACTGGCTTATCATTATTTTTAGTGGCAAAGCTATTATATATTTTACACCTATAGTTTACCCTCTATTGTAACTTTGTCTTTTGTATTGAGTGTCTACCTTTAATATATAAATTTATTATTAGGCATGGAAACGGTATTTTGCTCTAGAAATAAGTTTAGTAATTTCAAAATAAGTCTTCAACATACTCCTAAATTGATGAAGATGATATTAGTTTAGTAAACAAAGTATTATCTGCCATTAGTATTAAATAAGAGTGCTGAGATAAAGGAACAGGTTTTCAGTACAGACAAACTTGTGCAGGTTGTTACTGGTCAATGTAGGTACGATATTTCTATGTTATCTTATGCATTTACATCTCAAGACAGATTATAAGTTATCAGTACCTATTACCTAGTGGCAAAAAATCGTCTTCGTCTGAAGAACTGGAGGCTATGGTTGTCAGTAACCTATTTCTTTATGCAAGTGCAAGTTTAGGAACCAACCTGCACAGAATTATCATTTCGGGAAACCTGTTTATGTAAGCACCCTGTCATCCTAAAATGATAGCAGTTGATAACCTTACTTTTGTTATACTGTCATTTCCTATTTTATCAACTGAACTCGGGGCCTATTAAAGCTTCACAGGACAAAATTAGTATAATATTTGGAAGGAAAGTTTTACACATAAATGATTTATTATGGTAAAGTTACATACATGACTTTCAACATTTTCCTGATATACCTTTTTGTATTATTGGAGGAAGGAAATAAATTTCAATTGAAATGGTTATTTACTCTTGTTATTTTGTAAAGCTTTTAGAATTCAGCTATATGGAACCAGTACCAAATCGATAATATTAAGACAAAAGTTTCAAACAGATTTTTATGCTCATTGAAAATTTTAAAATTCCGTCTTGTCCGAGTTGTCTGTAAGAGATCGCTGCAGGCGATAAGGCCACCTTTGCGTACTTTGTTCTTTGTTAATTGTATGCAATAAAGTTATATATTAATAAATAAAAGCTATAAAACATCGCTACAGTGCAAATTAGTGAAGAAGGTTAATATTCAGCAGTGGCTGTCCGCAAGCTGAGATGAAATATCATAATATTTAATAAACGTTTTTTTCATTTCATTTCAAATAATAAAGTAATGAATGCAACTGGTATCAATTCACATTTAAAATTGTAGTGTACATATTTAGGATATCATTGCGGAATATTGCATAAAGGCGTGGCAAATGAGAGGAAAAGGGCTAACATTTGCAAATAGAATCTAATTCACGTTTAGGGGCAATGACCTAAAGACAACCGACCCGTGATCTACGTACGTAGGCGTTCACTATTGGTAATGCGTATGGCAACCCGTTCAAGAATAAATGCCTTGTGATAACCATGACCTTTAAAGTCACGAATGTGTCTTCAAAGGAACATTACTACAAAAGACTGCTAATAAACGATAGACAGTTCTACCCGAAAATTAGCTTTTCAGCAAATAGCAGGCTTAGCAAAATTTTTATCGATATTAGACTGTTCGAAATAAAGCTAACAATTAGGCACCCACAGGGTATCTAAGACATATACCCTGTTGAAAAATTCCCATAGAATCCAATTACATGGTACAAAAACGCATAGAAAATAATACACCGTATTGGTTTGTGTGTGGCTTTTGTCCCAGTTAATTGGATGTTATTATCTATACTAATATATAAAGCTGAAGAGTTTGTTTGTTTAAATTGTTTGAACGCGCTAATCTCAGGAACTACTGGTACGATTTGAAAAATTATTTCAGTGTTAGATAGCCCATTTATCGAGGAAGGCTATATATCATGACGCTAAAACTAAATCTATTTTTTTACCATCTTTTACGCAGACGATATAGCGGGCACAACTAGTACCTATTATTGATAGTGATATATAAAGACATAATAAAACTAGACTGCACATTCGACGAAATTCATTTTCCAATATTAGAAAGGGGCACAAAGAAAATTACGGTATAGCTGTTTCACCAATCACAGCACAGTGGAAGAATGATCCCTCTAGCTTAGACCAGTATAAATGAAAAGAAAAATAAATAAATAAAAATATCTTATTCAATTTCAGTGGTCTGTTTATGCCGAAGCCAGACACAGCGTAGTGTCTGTACATTTGTCCTTGAAGACTAGAAAGTAATACAAAACTTTGTGCCGGATGTCGGAGCCACACTTAGCTTCATTCGAATGATCATATGCTGTAGCAGGGGACTTTACGCAGCTGTGCAAAGATTTGTAGTGCTTTGTAGTCTTCGAGGACAAAAATTTGCAAACACTTTGAGCTATGTCTGGCTCCGGCATTAAGTTGACGCATAATTTCAATACTGACTTTCTATGAATGAGTCGTACAGCCTAGAATTACTGTTGTGTATGGTATTGTATACATAACTTACGGTATCAATATTAAAGATAACAATATAAAAGTCAACAGGTTGGATACGTTAAATAACTGTCCATCGAGTAAAAATATAGACGAAAAAAACTCTGACATTATATTTAAACTTGATATTCGGTATTTTTTTTAAGGGAAACGTCTAGACGTGGAACTTTTGATCATTTTAAATATAAATTTAAAATCCTATTCGGTATTTTTTTTAAATCAGGAAGCGTCCACACTTGTAACTTTTGACAGCGCGGAATCGTATAACAAACATCTAAATATATCTTTGTCTTTTTTAAGCCATTGATACTAAAAGTAACAGTGATTTGATACTGTCGGAAGCGTCGCTTTTATATAAAAATAGAAGTATTTTTGATAATATAAGAGGTATTATTCCAGCTGGCTAACAAATCAATCATTTGATTTATGACGGCTAAGCCGCAACTCTAATATAAAGACAATCTGTAGAATTAAATCTGTTAAATTGTTTGAAATGATTATTTAAATGAAGCTATGTTTGGCTCCGGTATTAGGAATAGACGTCCGTGTGTTATATAAGCCTGTATATATTTATTTATTATTTATATTGAGGCTCTGTTTATCGTGATTGTCGTGAATTTCTGCAAATTAACATTGAATACTATGAAATAGAACGCCTCAATAATAACATGACATACTAAGGTTAGAATCTTAGCGCTAATTTCAAAGCCTTACCGACCGTTTCCACTAGCTAAATAGAAAACAACACTATATTCCAAGAATAATTTGTTTATTTCACGCGAAAATTGCAAAACCTAATATAATGGCTTACGCTTCGTTAGCAAGTCGTTTTAATTTTCTAGAATAACTTAAGATTGATTGATGACGCGGTGGTTTATTAAAATGAGTAAACCTGGAATTTAAATAGAACCCCAATAGCTCAACTGCTGGAGGCTGGTCTAGGATCCATTAGCTACTTAAAGCTTTCTTTAAATATCTTTCTTCTTTAAGAAAGAAAGACATATCCTTATTGATAAGTCACACGGCAGTGCATCTACAAGCCACATGTGATTTGGTGTGACTCGCAGTCCACAAGCATCATTAGTCATTTATAATCACGTAAACTACCTTCCTCTTTGGCCCTAATTGTATGTGCACTACTAGATTGTATACAGAGGCGATGCTGGTATTTGAGACGCGAGGGTGCCCTTTTCTTCGCACCCATCTCACTTGTCACATAATGAAAATGGCCTAGAGCATATCAAGACACGCTTATATAGAAGGGTTCCGTATCTGATACGCGATACTCGTACTTGTTAAATAACCTCAAAAGTTTTCCGATTTCGTTCAAAATAATTTTCCTAGTGAGTTTTCAGCATATTCTACCAACATAGAAAATTTCAAGTCTCTACGTCTAACCGTTTGGAAATGCTAGGGGGGAAAGGGGGGTATTATAAGTCAATGATATTGCGTGTTTGCGTCTACACGCTATTTTGCATGTAGAGGTGAATACTTTGGAGGGAGTGCATTTTAAATCATACGCACTCTATGTGTGTAGTTTTCAATTGACAATATGATCAACCTGGGCCGTGTTTTTTTTTTCAAATAATGTGGAGATATCAATAAGGAATAAAAATTCTTTATTGATGTTGGATATTTTAAAAATTACAATGTTGAATTCATACAAAAGGCTTGCGTATCCTTATTGTCAACAGGTCAACATAAACGAAAAGAAAACCATTTTAATCCAACAATTTATAGCATAAATTATATTTTAAAATAGAAGAAAAAAAAACCGCAAATTTTATTTCGTCATTTAAAAGATTTCGTGAAACATTGAATAACAGGTTATACCGCTGGAGGCAATGCTGGTCAATGTATGGAGAAAGTTGAAAACGTATGACATTTTGGCGTAAACTCTCAAAAATCGTACAGATGAGTCACATTTGCTTAATTCATGACATGTTTCAATTTCACTCAACTTATGGGACTAAAAAATTTTTTTTATTACAAGGGGCAAACGAACAGGCTGGTCACCTAAGTAATAAATTAGATGAACCGCCACCCTTAGAAGTCTGCACAGCCAGAAGGCTTCTAGATGCGTTGCTGGCCTTTAAAGAAGAGTTTAGCCAACTGTCACGAATCTCTACAACAATCGCATCACTTGACGTGACAGCAATGCCGACACTTACCGTCGATCTTATATGAGAAAGAGGTACTGGTACCTGAGCGATCTGCCCAATTCGGCTGCAAACCAAAACGACTGCAAGTGTGGTGCTACCTCTTATTATGTATGTTTTATTCCAGAAGTAATTGACGCAATAATTGTCTATCCTGAACGAAAGTTGGTCACACTTGCTTACTAAACGCTTAATATATAACAAGTTGCTAACAATAATATTTTAAACAAGGCAGCCAAAATTAGACAGTGGTCCAAATTAAAAATAATCACTTCCACATCACCTTCCTGAACGTATTGAGCATCAGAAAACCACCTCTATTGTAACCGATATAGAGTGTTTAATTACCAATCAAATGGCACTATTCGCGTGCTCTACAAATTACGACTCTAGACTAATAGTATTAAAGTATATAATTGATGATAACTGATGATGCAATGAAAACATCATTATGTCACGTTACGTCGAATTCGACTCTTGCGCAAGTGCTAAGTGGGTCATGATCTCCAGTGGTATTTCTACTTGTCTTCCGTTTTGTGAGAAAGTAAGTTTTTAGATTAATCAATACGTATGATATTGGTTTTTATCATATACTAGTAGTAACTCGCGACTTCATCCGCGTAAAATTAGGTGAAATAGATTAAATTTTAGCGTGATGATATATAGCCTATAATAGCCTTCCTCGATAAATGGGCTATCCTAACACTGAAAGAATTTGCCAAATGGGAACAGTAGTTCCTAAAATTAGCGCGTCAAGCAAACAAACATTTCAGCTTTTCATATTAGTAATAGATAATAGATACAGATACTGTATGGCAAACAATTATAATTAGATAAATTTGGAATAATTAATAATTAGCACAAGTAAGGATTAGTTATGGCAATGAAGATATTTGGCTTCCTTTTTACTCCACTTCCAGTTTAGGACCAGTAATTCCAACCTGTATAAAATAAGGGTCTACGGATTGTCACCAGCCTTCTATTGCCAATAATATTACAGTCTAAAAAATAACACTTGCTTACCACAAAAATCGCAAAGATTGATAAAGCACTGCTTATACTGCAGATGAACTATTGAAGTCCATTCCACGGACAAGCTCAGTTTGAAGGAAAAATATAATTGCAGCGCTATGCAAACTGCTAGTCTTCCAGATACCGTCACCACTTACGTGTTACAACGTATACAAGCTTATAAAAAAGTTTATGCTAAAATAAAGCATGAAATTTTTTTTATTTCATTTATACAAAATAAATGTAAATTGTGTATGTAAATATTATTTTCTATTTCACTATATTTAATGTTTAGAAATTGCTAATCGCAGATTATACGAAATACCTACATAAAGATAATTAGAGGTAGCGCCACGCTTGTAGCCGAATTGGGCCGGCGTATACCAGTACCTCTTTCTCACATGAGATCGGGACCTTTATGCTAAAAGCCAACATCCTAAACAACAATCGAGTCCCATATCATAATGTAGTGATTACTATCGAAGTTAAAGAGGTAAAAAGCAATTTTTAACCGACTTCAAAAACAGAAGTTCTCATTTTGACTGTATGGTTTTTTTCGTATGTATGGGATGCAATGACGAATACATTTTGATAATCTATCTATCTATCTATCTATGTATATATTTTGAAATCGAATAATTGCGGGGAAAACCTTAAAAGCAGCTTTTCTTTTACCCATACAAACGTTTTATATCTAAAATGTATAGTCAATTTGATCTTATACGGGAACGGGAATGATATAGGATAATAGAAGTAAATAGTAAGTAACCCAACGTCCGGGTAGAACATCGTCTGCCGGATCAGCTAGTAATAATAATAAATATATGTACAGCACTATATGTACGTCGTAGGTATCGATATATCGATATGTGTACAAAGTTTCAGCTCATTCGGTTGAAGATAACTGCTCCAATATTGAGTTTTAAGATTCCACCCATACAAACATACGTTGCATGTTAAATAAAAGCTTTTAAAAAGGCGATTGATAGAGAAAGATTGTCTATAAATGTTGAAAAAGATTCATCAAAATTTGACTGGCCCGTTGGCGTAGGGGGCAGTGACCTTGCCTTCTGCTCCGGGGGTCGTGAGTTCGATTCCCACCGAGTCTGGGTGTATTATTCATATGTATGTATTTATATATTTCTAAAAAAAATATTTCTGTATTACAGGCGTCTGTTACCTACAACATAGGCATTAAGTTGTCTACCTTAGGAACAGACGTCCGTGTGTCATATAGTCCTGTATATATTTATATTTAAGTTAGTTCCTATTATGGAGTTACTTTTGTTTATCATCACGAAGATAGTAATTGTCTAATAACATGACAATTTGCGAGTATAGCCTCGGTAAATATTTGGGTGCGTTGGCCTTTGGATGATAAATCAAGCGATGTTAACCCTTATTAGATGGGACAAATTGAGTTGCTTAAAGCCGATAATCCCGTGAATGGTTACGTCATGTTGATCTATTCCATCAAAATGGACAAGTCATTATTTTATAATAATTATTATTTTATGTCTAAGTTGAAGGTCTTATTTTATTTATTACGAGGGACAAACGGATAGACTGTTCACGTGAGTGACTACCGACGCCCATTGACAACTGCTATAATTGAAGGCTTGCCCGTTGCCGGCCTTTGAGGAATAAGTAGGTATATTCTTTGCTTAAATGTAATTATATCGCCTTCTTCTTGTTCTTCCTAGAAAATTGCGTGGATTGTGAGAACCTTGAGTTTGAGTCACGTACCTTACGGATTACATTCCACGCCTTCAACCGTTGAGCTATTGAGGCGCTATTGACCTTTATTCATCACTAGCTTCAACCCACGACGCCGTCCGCGTTGTTTTCTACTTTCATACAAACTTCTAATTCCTATTTCACAAATTTCAAATTTCATTCTCGTTATAAAAAGTAGCCTATATCCTTCTCCAAGTAGCAATCTATGGTTTTACCGATTTTCATCAAAATGGGTTTAGCAGTTTAGGGGTGAAAACGTAACAGACAGATTTACTTTCACGTTTATAATATTAGTAAGAATGATAAACATTTTTTATTTATTTATCTAACTTTGCAAACTTTCATACATCAATCATATTAAAGCTTTGCTTTCGATATGAACTTATTCAGAAAGCTCCCGCGAACTTTTTTAATACAAGCTCGTTCCCCCTACTTGGCACTAGGCCCTTACGCCCACGGTTTGTAATTTATGTTGTGTTATGCAAATATGATTCCTATTTATTGAACGATAACGGCCAATTTTGTTTAAGCACGCAAATAATATTTATTGTTATAGGTTTGCCATAATTTGTATTTTTAAAACAGGACAGAAATTTTACATAATTAATTTAAACTAGAGGATCCGGCAGACATAGTCTTGCCCGAATATTGGCTCTTTTAGTCAACGTTTATTCGTATAACTTTTATTATGACATCATTGTTAAGTCCCTAATATTCTAAGTCTTCTTCTTCTTCCTAGCGTTATCCCGGATAAATACCAGGGTCCGCTTAGATTGTAGAGGATGTGGCTGTGGGGCGAGTTAAGATGACCGATTGCCATCTGACGTCACGCGATAAAACTGATCCTGTTTCGCTCCGGACCAGACAGAGAACCTATTAAATACCACAGCATAAAAAAGTTCCGTAATAGAAAACGAGGTAAACGACACATATATATTTTTCTTTTACTACATTTTTACTCTGTGGCTTTTATATCTGCAGGTACAAACTAGCTGTAGTCTATAAAATGTGTTTACTGCATCTTGTAAATTTAAAAGAATATTGTTTTACGCATCACTAAAACACAAATATGAAGGCAAGATTAAAATACGAGATAAAATATGGTGAGTCTTGTAAATGGCGCCAGAGTCGATGATGTCACTTTGGACGAAATGATACGTTCTACGTCAGTATAGGACATTGTCCGACCGTGATTTTTTTTTATGATATGGGGCAAACGAACGAGCGGTTATGCTAAGAAACTATTGATGGCCATGGATTTTCTGTACTACTAGAAGCTTCACATATGCCAAGCATTGCAGGCTTTAGAGAACTTCTTACCTGATCCCGATTCATACCTGAGTCGTACTGGTTTGAAAATATCGGAGGGGGAAGCTGATTCTTGATGAGATGTTAAGGTAGGCGAAGAGGAGAAAATATTGTCCGTAAATCGTACGGTCGTAGATTCTTAGACATTTCCAGTTCTATAATGGGAAAGCCACTCCTGGAACTTTATTTCTTGTCGTCCTATAAATTTAGTCATTTCTATACACACACCTTACGAAAAAACACACCAAGTTTTATTTCCTACAGGTGGTATAGGCAACCCACATTAATATTTATCGGCTCCCGTAAACAGTAAAGCCTCGGAGGAAAGCCACGTACATTTTCCCGATACCTCATAAAATATTATTTGCATCCGCCGTACAACTTCCGATGTTGCCACGTCCTTACTGACCTTAATACTGATCTACCTACTATTTTACGTATATCTGGATATTGGCCTTTTCTATAAAGGTTCTTAATGGTAATCAGAAATCATATAAATTATGTATTTATCTGATAAAATAAGATACATAAAGTTTAACTAACATATTTAATTTTATACGGCGAGCGAGATTAATAGGGATTAACAAAAAAAGGAAACTAAAAATACAACAATCCGCCATGATAGCTAAAACACCCCGCAGAGCGTATGACGTTACCGTATAGTAAGTGCGTTCCAATAAGCGATCGCAATGTTTTAGAGGGCCCATTCAGATATTCGACATTTGAAGACAGCGATCGTTACGGTCGCGGCGAAAACGTCGAGGTGACGCTTAGTGGAACGTATGTGAATATAAAGTGACGTCATGACAACTTCGAGTCTTTTGGAGTGAATTTTAACCCTTAAATTTATAACTTCTTTGCTATTGAACGAATCTGCAGAAATATTATTTTTTTTGGCAATAAGTATGTATAATACTTGAGAATATTATAAACCTATTTTTCAAAATTTGTCTTCATGCTTATAGGGTATTTTAAAGGATGAACCCAATACTTTTCAGATTTCAGTCCGTCTTTCTACCGTTGCGGTAATACGACTCGGGAAAATTATCTTTATCTACCATTACGCGATAAACAAGAATTGTAAAATACAAATGCGGAACAAAAAACTAAATATGGTCTCCTTTTGTTGTGTTAAAATGGACAAAATTGTTATGTTAAGTGCTTATTTTGTGAGGGTTCATTTGAGACGTGAGACTCTTACGAAAACGGTATCTAAGCAAATAAATAAAAATTAAGTGTCTATCTGTAACGTCGAAATAGATTTTTTTTGTAAATGAGTAACACTAGATATTGATCTCAGTTGCTTTTATTAATGAAATATATGTTTAATTCGTTTCCTTAATCTATAATAAAAAAAAGTAAAAAAAAAAACTATACGTCTAAACATCCATATCTATACTGATGTATAAAGCTGAAGAGTTTGTTAGTGTATTTGTTTGTTTAATTAAACAGAAAAATCTCAGGAACTACTGGTCCGGAAGGACGGGTATCGAGGAAGGTGGCTATATATCATCACGTTAAAACTGTATCTTTAATTAAATTAATGTCGCGGGCACAGCTAGTAATATACATGAAATAATTAACACAACTTTGAAAATTCAACCCACGTAGCAAAATTATGCAGAGCCTTTTCAAAGTTCTGCATTATAACTATTCTACAACTTTGAAATTGCTTTTTATACTACAACCGTCTAAAAACTGTGCTCGCTTTTACAATTTAAGCATTCAGTTTTACATATTTTAATAACGTGGAGATACGATATTTAAAATCGAGTATTGAATGTTTTCTATGGTGTAGCTTAGTTTAAAAATCAGATTTGCTCTCTCCTTTCATTTTGTTTTTATTATCGATTGCCTCTTTTTAGAGCTTTATGTCGAGGATCACGGTTATGGAAAATAATTTTATTGTTTAAAGTCTAGATACACCATATAAAGTCCAACGTGTCTAGATACATAAGTTGGGCTTTATATCGACAAGTTTACTGTATGTGTTATGAAGTCGAGTTAGTTTTTTTTAATAGCCGGATCCGACGCGCGGCAATTGGTGCCCGGCCCTGGTTCGCCCGCACCGTCCCCCGCTCCACCCAGCTACCTCGTACGGAAACGATGATGTACCTCAGTTATACAATAGCGTCTATTTTAATGTTGATATAGTATACATACATGTTTAACGTATATCCCACCAAACATTAGACGGTATAATGTTATCATAATTCATAGTTATGCGCTACCTCATTTAGTTAAGTTACTGTCTATATTCGCTTACACTCAACGTGGAGTGGATGTGTGTGAGGGTTTTTTTTAGAAAGGACGCAACGTTCGAGCGACTGTCGCAGACGCGCGCGACGGAAGCGTCGGCGACATTTTTGTCGCGAGTGAATAAAATATTAAAAAGAGTACTCAAGGATTCTTTTCTCGACTAGCTTGATACATCTTCAAGAAATAAAAAGCTAAAAGAACTAAACGTCAAACGCTTTAATGCGACAAAATTACCTAAAGGGTAAAATTTATGTACCCTCATAATACTTTTTCAGTCAGTCAGTCAGCAGTGAATTCGTCCTTTCTACAAAAACTCTTTTGGTATTGTGTTGTATATGAGCTGAGCGCGAGAGGGGTCGCTTTCTGCTGTTTTAGTAATTTAGGGCCCCCTTTTACTTCCTAATCGTGAGTAGCGAAACTTCGCTACACTTGAAATGGTTAGTAGCAAAACTTCGCTACAATTTTTATCCTGAGTAGCGAACATAGGTTTATTCAATAGAGCGAGTCCGTAACATTACTTGCTACTAGTGAAAGGGGTCCTTAGCTTTTTTAATAATAATTGCAAATAAAAAAAAATACATACGAAAATTAAAAAAAAAAAATTATATAGCCCATTATTAGTTTTTGAGAATGATTTGAAATAAATGTTGCCGATGTCTCTATCGCGTTACGATATGAGTCGTGATACTTATCAAAAATTTAAATTTGACAAGTTCAATGACCTATGGATTGAAGAGTTGGGAATGTCTTTTGTTATCACCTTTCTCAAACATAATAATAATTTATTTTCAAAGCTTAAGACAGTGCGTGTAAAAAACTTCTTGCCTCGCACAATTTCTCTGTGGAATCACCAATCAGCTTCGGTGTTTCCGAACGGATACGGTTTAGGGACCTTCAAAGTCCGGCAACGCATCTGGGAGCTCTCTAGTGTTGCAGTTGTCCATGGGCGTCGGTAGTCACATGAACCGCCTGCCCGTTTGCTCCTAGTTTTATAAAAAAAAAAACCTTTATACCATTTTGTTATTCAGATAAAATGGTATAAATTTATTTTCAAGTTTGTGAACGTGTATAGAAAAGTAACACCGTTTCAAGTATCGGCGACATTTATTTTAGAATCCGCGAACGATTCCCAAAGTTTCTTTAGGCTAAGATTTTCCGAGCGTGTAAATATTTGATTCGTTTTGCGGCACTTTGTAATTTGCATTTGGTCAGCCTCGAGTTTTCCCAAACACCCGCTCAACATACGTCATCGTGGTACCGTTTTCGGGGGGGTTTCTGACCCCCACAATATAGCTGCCCCCGGCGGTTGTTCCACCCGGGGGGTCGCCGACCCCCGGACAATCCCATCTCTCAGTAGCGGTGACGTCGTGATGCATTTCGGTTTCGATTCCCTTTGGTTATTTTATTCAAAATTGCGACGCCAAGCGTTGCGGTTTTAGTGTAAGTGAATCGATAGTGCTGTGATATTTTTATGTATATTTAGGGTAAGTGTAGTGAGACGAGTACAAATACATTATCTACGGTACAGCGGTGGGCGCCAGTAGGGCTTACTTGGTAGAGTGCGTACAGTAAAGCAAAGTAGTTTAGTTTCTCATGCATGTCATGGATTTCCGCAAAGTAACGCCTGATTCTATCAATTATTAAATAAGTTTAACCATTAATGGAATATAACGCGGACGAAGTGGCGTGTAAAAGCTACTATGTCATAATGACCAACACAGTATCTCCACGACAGCACCGATCCGGCACAGAGTGAGATGCTGGCCATTAGATAATATTATTACAAATTATTTTGAAGAAAGTCAACCCATCGATAAACGTAGGCGGCGCCTTTGATCTCGACGATTGTTCCGCCTTTGATCTGCCGCGACTGGTTCTTGTTAGTAGAGAGTACACGAACACGCGTTCTGATGAAACGGCTTCAGGAGAAACGCGAAAATAGGCCGAAGGGGGGTGATGGAGGTTGGCCTCTAGCTAGAACTAGCTACCGCCTCTGATTTTGCCTGCCCAAGTATCTCAAAATATTTATTTCTTCTAATATTAATTAGGTTAACTCCCATTTTTTCGTGACCACATTAGACGACACATGAAAATAATAGAAAGATGCGAAACAATGGTGAAGTTTTAAACGTTTATTTAGGGAAATATTTTAAAGCGAAATTTCTTTGCCCGGCTTAATAGCCTAATAAAAAAAAGAATACTTAGCATTTCACTAAAGTGAAATGCTAAGTATTCTATAAAAATACCTCACATAAATCCGTCCTGATTATAAATTAGTAACATTTTAAGCTACGTGGTATCTATAAAGCTGGGGAGGGGGGGTAAGGATTCTAGAAGAACGTCCTCGTACCAGCAAAAGAAAAGCTTGAAGGCCTCCGACGCGACATAGTTCGTACTATGGGTAATGTTTCTCATAGAATTAAAGCGTTGTATAATAATTTATGAGTTTTAACATCACCTTACGGGCAAAGCCGAAGGGTTGTGGAGTTCATTAATTAACGTGATGTAGGCGCGAATAGAAATGTTTTGTAAACATGTTCATTCATTATGAACTCTTCGCGGCTCTCTGATGTTTCATAACATTTTAGCCGTTCCCAGAACCGGCGGTGAACTCCTTGATTGTTTTAAAAGTGTTTACGCGAACTATTTAGGTAACTTGTGTATAAAGCAGGTACACAGTCTTTTATAAATATTTTATATAAAAGCGATAGGTTACCTATAATGAAACCTCGAAAACCGCGGGACGTACAAAAAAGACATGCAAGGAGGTACTGTATACTTAGTAGACATCCGTTAAGGCCGGCAATGCATCTGCGAGCCTTCTGGAAGTGAAGTTGCCCATGGACATAGTCACTTTGTGAATCGTTCGCCGGTTTTCCCCTCTTGAAAAAAAGAATAATATTGTTATTGCTTGCCTCATAACGCAAAGCATTACGGGTGTTCTCTACTGTCATTTAATCAAAATCGAGCGATTTCATAGACTAAAAATCACTCTATTTCAGTATAGCACTTATTTATAAATGTACATTAACGCAGATTAAGATGAAAGTCGCATTTTAACATTTTTGGTACTTCGGAAGGATATTTATTTTATTTAGTGTAAGAAAAAACAGATTTAGAAGGTATTTCCTTAGTCGGCTGGATGTCTGTGTGTGTGGATCTGGCACGATCACGTTCGATATACTTAACTTATCAAGTTAATATTATTTTATTAGATTCAGATTCACGACGCGCTGTTCCTATAGAAAATGGGTGTGTATATAGACATACCACCTAGTAGAATATCATCGTATTATTAATAATTAAGTACTGCACTCCTTCTAATAGATGGCGCTTAACGCCAATGGCAGTATGCATAACTGGTGACTCTTAATATTTAGGAAATATGAGGCGTGCACTTTGGATTTTCTTCTGTCTTGTTCTCTCTGTTCTGTCTATTCTTCTTTGTTCATCTTTAGTTTTCTCTGTAATGAAGATACTCTCTCAGTCGGGAAACTCTACCTCTCAAAAGTTTTAAATAAAAGTCAAGACTTAATCAATAGACGAAGTTTATTTATATAAAAAAATAATAATTTAAACAGTATAACAAGGTATCTAATATAATAATATTTATTCAAAATTTTCCAGAACTAATATCCACACGCAATCATAACAATGTTTTCTGTAATATAATTATTCAATATATCAATCAACATACCTAAGTACTTTCAATTTATATATGTATAGTGGACCTAACGTATGTCATATCATTTGACAAATATAATAGTGTCGTTTTATCTTTGTAACAACAAATAATTAAATTTTTGTATATGGTACAGAAATCTATGATTTGTGAATGAATTTCGATCAGCCGAAATCAAAGTCAAAATCAAAATCTTTTATCCATTTAGACTTTTCTATAAGCTCTTATGAACGTCATATGTATAATATTATTATATTTTTTAAATCACTTAACAATTTGTTGGTTAAGTAGTAAAGTGTTTTATGGGCGTTCCAAAAAGATACAGGTTCAAATAAAAGTTTCGTCATTTTATTTTATTTCTTAACGCAATATGTTAGTTGCAGAGTTAGATGATTTCTTTCATCATTACTCTGTATGAAGAAGGAAACTACATCTAAGAGGCATATTTATTTTAACGCCGTTTTTTGAAGTCGGTTAAAAACAATACAGAAATACAAAATACAATATTTATTTCTCAAATAAATTGATACATAAGATGTTGACATTGAGACCTCTGATGTAGGTAAAGACCTGTAGCTCAGAGATTTCGCTGGCCTTTAATTGTTGATTATTCCTCTGGATGTTATTGTTTGCTTTCACAATGTCTAAATAAAAACTGATTCGCTCTTTCTTTCCATTAAAAACTATTTGTGTGCGACCAAAGTAGCGCACGTTACTTGTATTAGGATAAGATTCCAGAGACGTTAGACAACGTATTATCTGAAAGATTTAACCTAGGTTTTGGGTATTTAACCTTAAAAAATTTAATCGGTCGGGTAGATGTCCAAAAAAAGAATGGAGAAATTAAGTAAATTCAGCCAACTCTCGACATTTAGGACCACCTTTATCGGATTTATTTTGAATAACAGAACGACGTTTGAAATCCCAGCATTGCCTTAGAAGCATTTAAAAAGCGTTTAAAATCCCATAACCATGAATAAGGCGGTTGCCGCTCACCGACAGATGGTGTTAATGATTTGCGAATCAAACAAGAGTAAATAAAATTCGTTAAGTGAGCAAAACATATTTTAAAGATACGTTGTAATCACTAAGGGGTTTCAGAAATATTTTAGGACCGATTTCAGAACTACCAAACATGCACAAAATTTTTCATTAGAATCTGTCAAGCCGCTTCGGTGATTTTTCGGCAACAAACAACGTGACACGAGAATTTTATATATAAGATAATCAACCAGTAGACGGAACCAGACACTATGTTTCATGTATACAAACCTAGCTAGATCAAAAAATTCCAGGAAAGTTATTACCTGAGTGGTGAGCATAAGTAGGAATGTGTAATCTACATACATGTAGTAATGATATTTAGATATAAACTGTAAATATATTTCTAAAGAGATATATTTACAATTTATTTAAGACTAGCTATTAACCACGACTTCATCCGCTTTAAATTAGGCGATGTTGTTTAAAATTTAATAAACATTAAAACACAATAAACATTGTTTAAAATTAATAGCTCCATTTTTTGGAGCGTTACCCGCCATAAATAAGGTAGCCTATGTTATTTCTAATAAATATCAGCTTTAAAGCATCTATCAAAATTTTACCCCCTTAGGGGTAGAATTTGCTCAAACGCTGAAACAGATATTTATTTATAATCAATAGCACATGAATAAAGCTTAATGTTTCTTACAAACGTTAAACGTTAAGTTCATGCAAATTTTCAACCCTTTCAAAATGTATTTTTGCGACAAAAAGTTGCCTACGTTCATCCCCAAGCTCTTTACCGAAATTCATCAAAATTGGTTGAGCGGTTTTGGCGTGTAAAGGTAACAGAGTTATGTTTTTGTTGGATACAGCTTTTTGATCTAATTTTTTTTTACATATGAAACAATATGTTCGTGTTTGCACAGTCTATGAATTCATATAATCAAATTGTTTCAATCTGCAAATATTAACCGGATGCTGTACCTTATAAATTTTATTTAATTTCAATCAACTTGATTACCTCGAATAAAAAATACTTTTTTATACACAATCCGTATATTTTTAAACAAATCATATTTAGCCGTTTACAAATAGAACGTGGTATTGTTTTGTTCTACTTTTTGTTTGAATAATATAGTATACTAGTAGAATACTACTAAGAAGCGAGTAGTATACTACTCGCATCTTAGTAGTGTTCTACTATATATATTCATCTTCATAACAAACTTCTTACTTGCATTGCAAGTAAGAGGTCAGCACGAAATCATTAAATAACGTCAAAGAGGTTAAAAAGAATATAAAAATGGCGTATAAAAGGGGAATGAATTTAAAAGGACATTTTTACAATGGTGAATAAATTGTCACAGTTATCTTTTCCGTTTTATTTTATTACCTATCTTCCTTTCTCAGATATTATACTACGCAATGTATTGTCTACTTTTCAACGACTGTGAAGAAAAAACGCATCTAAAGTATAAACAACGAATTATTTTTTTAATGTTGCGTTTCCTACAAAGAAGAATGGTTACGTATTCAGTGTTTTATTTTGCATATTCGGCTTTGCCAACTCTATAATATTAACATAAGTATTTAGCATTCTTACAATCGTCCAAAATGATATCGACAAATGTAAATTTTCTGTATTTTCGCCTCTAAAAATATTTTTGCTTTAAATTGAAGATCGATTCTGTCCAAACCACGTCCAAAACGATAACGTATTACAATTTTAAATATAGAAAACTTTATTAAAAAAAACATACATGAAGCCTCGCTTCCGATGACAGTTTTTTCAAAATCAGCGCGAAAACTCTGTTCAATAACACGTAATAGCTTTGATATTGGCAGATTAAAATTATCGGAAATATCTTGATCACATCACAATTTTGAATAAAGTGATTACATTTAAATCGCACCGTCTGTATAACTGAAGAGATTACGTGCTTTATGTATTTCGCGAAGCAACTAGATAGACGCTCTATTCAAAAAAGTAAAAATACATACAATTTAATTTTCAATTGTCATTGTTTCTGTACTAGACTATTAATTTTGATTTATTCATTTTATTGTGTACATGTGTGTTATAATATCTATGACGAATAATGCGGTTGAATGCTAGAGACCGAAATATAATTAATGATTTGTAGTTAAACAGTAATTATAGATCGCGTGTCGCGTAAGTAATTTTCAAATAATTATAGGACTACGCCGAATGCAGTATTTAACGTAACTTCAATCATCTGTGTAATATTTTGAGTGATTTTTAATCTGTGAACAATGGACATATCTATTTATCAGTTTGTGAATTAATTGGGTTATTTAAGAACCTTCTTATGCGTATAATAAAAGAGATTACCTCTCTTTTAGTTTATGATAAATTCTCTTTACAAATTTAAATTATCATTAAATATAAAGCCTTTAATTAGTAGCTGAGGTTCGTGAGGACTCGCGTAGTTTTTCATATACATATTTTTTAAATTATATTATTAGTTTTTTGACAGCTAACACATCTCGATCGAGATTCGAAGTTAAATTACTATATTAAACCACAAATCTATAGGCGTGATAGTTTTTTAATAAAGGGTATCACAAAACTATCAGGGCTCCCTTCGCTCGGTCTTATTAACTTACAAATAATAATCAAGGGAGATGTCTATATATTCAAAATATAACTTAAAAAGTAAAATTATAAAAAAAGACAGAAAAGTGTTGCTATAACTGTAAAAATACTTAGGAATTGAAAAAAAAAAACACGATCTGTCATTTAGGTGTAGGGTAACAAAACGCTTCCGTCGATTTTCAATTCAAGCTTTAATGCAAAGCAAAAAAAGTATTTCAAAGCGGCAAATTACAATTGCAAAGTGTCGCTCTACCTTTGATCGGCGCCATTTTGTTTGCATTGTCCTTGCCGGGACTCAGGCGATCGATCGTGATCAAGACGAGCATTATATAAATTGGGTGTGTGATTAAAATACCTTGCCAGAAATTGCTAGTGTTGATACTACTGTTTCATCAATTATCTAATATCTTTAAACGATCGATTCTTTTATATATATATTAGAAAATATATCATCCGAACCTCGAAAACAGCTTTCTTTTCTTTTAAAAGTTTTTCAATGATTTTCATAAAATTTAGCACGTAGGAGGTTTTGGGGGCGACTAATCGATCTAGTTGGGTTTCATTTTTAGAAAACCTAAAATCAACCAAACAAGAAAGCCCTTATATATAGTTTTAAGTATAATCTCTATGCACTACTAGGAAGTTGTGACGTACACCGTTTATAATTTTTTATGTACTTAAATAATCTAAGTACCACTTGAACATACAAAAAGTAAAGTTTTATAAGTAAACAGTATAAATCTTTCTCCTTTCTAAAGTACCATGCCAACCCATCAACTCTGTACTAAGACACTATACGCGTGGTATTATTAATGTTTTCAACTAAGGAAGTAACCAACTTCCTTAGCCGGGAAGCCCCACATTTCTAAAGAGCTATCTAGTTTTTCTGATCCCTACCTTTCTTAATGTAGAATTGTCGATAGTTGTGTGGACTAATTTTAAACTTACATATTAATGTTAAGGCTCGCAGGATTCCGTTTAGGCGTTCCATATCGGTTCATCTGACCGACAGAGCGATGCATTTAGCTTGTAATCTGCAATGTGAAGATTTTATTTTTAAAATTTCTTAATATTTGTTTTTTTTTTTAATATTTTTTGTTTACTTTTTTCAGATTGAGGATAGTGTAGTAGTATTTATAATTATACTATAAATAAATAAAAAATGTTTTTAAATAGTTATTTGCTCTCTTAAAAACATATAATAGATATGTGCATTTTTAGCTTTGGCTAACAACTTAAAAAAATTGTTTCATACACATAGTATAAATGGGAATGTGAGTTTGTCTGTTTGTTAATGAAATCACCTTTTTGTTCTTTACTTTAATGATTCAAAATGATCATGAAATACTGCACACACTTTACACTTTCACGGATACTGAAAAGGTAATACGAAAGTATCATATCGAAAAAAAAGTGTTATTCCTTTAAAATAGAGTACTTACCCTCTAGAAGTACTGAGGGATATTACATAATTAGTAGTAGTAGATAGTAGCATTAAGGTAAACGAAGCTCTGCGCCGTTGTAGCCACTTTGTAAATAAGGGTATTTCACTGATATATTAATATAATTTGTGTTGCAATTTGCCGCTTTAATGGAACAATAAGAGAATAATGTACGTATGTTATGATTTTTATTTATAAACTCCTTCCTATGCTCTATAGTTCTTAAACACTTCATAGACAAGACTTTTTGGTTCTTATAGGACTAGATAGCAGTGGCTACTAGTTGACTATCTGTTAAAAATCAGACCATGGTAAGTTAAGTCCAAAAGCCTACGGAGATACAAAGAGAGACTGAATGGGGACATAGGTGTGAGGGGTGAATGAGAGAAATGATGGTTGAAGATGAAAAAAGTAAAAGTTTATAAATAAAAGGTTCTATATGCATTTCAATAAATATTCAAAAATGAAACTTTTGTTATTTCGTATAATTTCCCTTTGATGTATGTATTTAAAAGTTATATTAAAAAAAACTTACACTCTTTGAACAAAATATATAACCAACCGCATTAAAAACCTAAATGATAGTATTGCGAAATACCATACCTAATAATAGTTTTACATATTCTGTCGAATTTTTAAATATTTTTAAAAAATTGCAACGACTGATTGCAACGGTTATTAAAGTGGAGAGAATCCTTCATTTTTATGGCCCTGTTTTTCTAAACATTATAAGGAATTGATATGGTATTTTTTGGTTCAATTCCGTAAGTTTTTTTATGTTATTGTACTCTAATGTACCTTACTCTAATTTATTACTATATCATTTATAAATATAATATATTTACAATCTATTCCAAATTATAATTGTTTCTTAATTTTCAACAGTTCTTTGACAAATCAAATAAAAGTAGTTTTAATAACGCAAAATTGACTAAGCCGAAAATTTACTTCATCGAAGATAACTCGGAAAAAATCACCATAAACATGAACACTAATTGCAAAATTTACGATTCCCACTTGACCGAATTGAACCAAACAAGTTAAATGAAATTTCGAACCAATACCTTATTCCCTCGAATCAAAACTTTACTAACGGACATCGGAATTTAACAAATTTGGAGGGAAAAGCGCGTTTATTGGATTTTAAAAAATTCCCATTGTCTATGGAAAGTTTTTCAATTCTGACTGATTTGTATAATTGATGTTTCAACATCCCCGGAGGAAATAGAAAAATGTTTTTCCAATTCATGCTGAAATTTTAGGTGAAAATAAAAAAGGCCGGATTTAAATAGGATGGCACTGTATGATAAAAAATGAATGTTAATGCAGTACGAATGACAGTAACAGGTTCCGTTCCGTTTACTAATAGATGTTAAAAATGATATTTGCTCGCACCTCAGTTTTTGTTAGTTAAATTGAGAATAAGACAACTGTCTTAAGAAACGTAACTCTATCCTAGTAAACTATCTGCAACACTTACGGAGGAGATAGAACAAGGATTTTTAAGATTCAACTAAAGAATTTTCGTAGAGACTGTATTTTGATATGAAATGACGAGGCGTCAACACAATGAAATAAATAAAAAAAAATTATTATATAAAAAAAATGAGCAAAGGGTCAGTAGTATCCTGCATGAACGCCATATATGTACTGTCAAGTTTATTAAATTTTAAGCAAGTATATTAATGCTTGCTTAAAAGGAAATCTTTGTTTTTTTTTTTTTCTAATTACTTTAGAACTTTGAGCACTGCTATAGAACTGAATTATAATACCTAGCAATATTTTTTTGTCACATATTAGACCAAGATTCTTTATTATAACGGGGAATAATTAAAGAGAACATGTAATAAATTAATTTAACAGCACCTCTCGCTGCCTTCACATTTACGCTGACTCGGTGTGTCGTCGCATCTTCCTGAGACAAGTTCACCATCTACACAAAAACATAACAGCAGATCATAAAAATTAAATTAAATTGAGCTTTATTTACACGTAAAAGCAAAAGATCACCTAATACAAAATCTCGAAAACCGCGGAACGCACACGGATGAAATTTGGCAGGGATGTAACAACCGCTAAAGATTTTTCGATATGGGCCAGATTAACAAGGTCTGAGGGCTTTCGCAATTTTATGCGGACAAAGTCGCGGGAAACAATACTTACATATAAATTAAGGGATTTTACTCCTCGCTTTAAAGAAGCTCGTCACTCGTCTCGTACCACGATGGTCTTTTTTTCGATTAATCAGTTCAGGTAAACATGACTTATAGCTTATGCCGGAGCCAGACATAGCTAAATTTGAATGATCATGTAATGTGGCTGGGGACTTTCTGTAACTGCACAAAGTTTTGTAGAACTTTGTAGTCTTCAAGGAGAAATTTTTTAAACACCCTGAGCTATGTCTGGTTCCGGCTTTATAAAAGGCATAAAACGTTTACGAGCTTTAAAAAATAAGAAAGCCATTAAAATAGTTACCCCGAATGTAGAAGGATCAATCATATCCGAGTTACCTTCCAAACCAATGCATACCGGGCAAAATGCGTAATTCAGAAAAATCTTACAAAGCAGTTCTATATCTTCTTCGGCTTGGATTTCTAAGGCCTAAAACGGAATTAAGGATATAAATATTTTCATTATTAATCTCAAAGGGCGTCACACTATAGCTTCAAATATTTGAATACTGATTTGATCACTGTGTGCACTGATCAAACAAGTGTTCAAATATTTGAAGCTATGGTGTGGCGCTGGTTTCAGACACAGCGCGAGTAAATTTCACAGCATACACAGATAAAAGGATATAATATTATAACATTAATAAAGAAATAGGGTAACTGTTTTGCGTAATTTCTTCATCAGCTTCAACTTCACTTACCAAAAAAAGTTAACATTAAGTTTTTTAGATTTTGCAGAAGGATCAAAAAGACATTAAGGAAAAAAATTTTAGGATAATATTTTTCACGCAAGAAGCTCAAAAGTCAACGTTTTAGGGTTCCGCAATCCTTAGGACTGGAACGCAAAGTGTCCCCTCACCTCCCTGGATTTCCAAACTAAATGTAAAGACTTGAAATTATCAATGTTGAAAGAACACGATAGAAACTCATAAGAAAAGTTTTTTGAACGAAATCGGACAACAAATTTTGAAGTTATATAATAAATAACTTGATCAAAGTTGTTTACGCGGTAGCGTATCACATACGGAACCCTTATATATAAGCGTGCCTAAACGCTTTCTTCGCCACTTTTATTACGTTATGCATACTCATGCATAATCGTATGTAACTTACTCGAAAAAATAATAGTCATAAAACCGAAATATGTATAATTTTGCTACGCCGCTTTAAAGAGACTATATTTTTTTTACAAATATATAACTGTCATTATTTATTATGTGATGTATGTAATGCCGGAGCCAGACATAGCTCAAAGTGTTTGTACATTTCTTTGTTGAAGTCTACAAAGTTCTACAAAACTTTGTGAAGTTACAAAGTCCCCGGCCATACCACATGTTCATTGAAATGATCATTCAAATGAAGCTATGTCTGGCTTCGGTATTACATACACTTAAAATAGTAGCTTAATATGATATTCGCTTACCATAAAAATAGAGTCTAAGGTGCACAGATTACGCGATGTTAGAGGATACTTTTCGATCAATTTCAATAGACGGTCCTCAACCAAAAAACCAGTATTGTCCGCCACCATTTGTAATATATGACTCACCTGCAAAATCAAAGTCAAACTCCTAGTTAAAATCAAACTTGTCCCTGGGATCTTGGACTACAAACAAACAAAACAAATTACATTTTATCCCGACCGCTCACCATGCAAGCCAGCAAGCCGGAATAAGGAACATATTCAAACGGAAGCACAGTTTAATTCACTTTAAGGATAAATTCTCTCCAACGGCTCGGAAAATGCCTGGACCATTTATTTCTCCATAGAGATTACGCTGTGACACGAGTGGTTTACCACAATAGTGCGGAGGTTAGACGAGATCGGATTATGGAGTCTCCACTCGGCCTTATAATATTTCAATAAAAATGTTCTATTGTTAAATTCCCTTTTTAACTGGCGTTATCCCGGTCTAGTGCCGAGGTCCGCTTAAATTGGAGAGAATGTGGCTGTAGGTTGGGTTAAGACAATCAACTGCCGTCTGACGTCATCCCCAGAATCCCCACAATGACACGACTAATTTCACTCAGTGACATTAATTGTGTACGCATTAATTGTATATAATTTAAACTCAGTTTTGTAAGATGTATTTTGAAAAGATTGGTTAGCGAGTTTATTGCTGATTCTTCTTGTGGCTCGGCTCTTTCGAATCGGTGGTAGCTTTTAAAATATTTGACGATTCAAAAGAGCTTGTAAAAGTCTTCTTGAACAAAATATCATTTGAATTTGAATTAATCGGCACACACTGTTCTACGTGCCTTCCGAAACACGGAGAAGGTCGGATATTTGACAACCATTGTCCTTTCACCGATAAGACCTAATGACATCAAAAACTGTTTCGATTTTTTTGACTTCTATGTTGAAATTAATTGGGGCAACCCTAAACATTTTAAAATATGCATGAAATGAGATCGTTTATCATACCCAAACGATGGGATTTAAGAGGCAGTTGTTCGTGGAAATGGAGAAGCTGTTTGGAGTTTTAACGACACAACTTACGATTCCGGCTTACTTTACGCAGAGGAGTTTGTAATTAATGTACATTAGGTGTAGCCTATTTAATTTATTTTATTTACTTTACGTGAGGATAATACTTCTACAGATTTGAAGATTAGATTCGACACATTGGTAGAGAGACGTCGATGTTAAGATTATAAAATCGTATACGACAGGAACCGAGGGAAAATTCTGATTTTTTTTCCAATGCCTTCACTTCAAAGCTATAGATAGGTTTCCTGTTTTAAAAAAATGACTTAAACATGACAAAAAAACACCATCTGTTTATCCGATCGCAACCAACTTTCATGAGATCTCTTCTTGCACTAATACGAAAGTGGCCTGAAAATTAAAAAAATCTGTCCACAGGTACAGGATAGATTGAGATAGAAAGAAAAATTCAGATCTGATTGTTTTTTTTTTAATTATTTCACGTCTGAATATGCAATGAATGGAAAAAAAGAATAGCTGATTATGAATTATTGGCTTTCTAAATGTCGATTTTTGTTGAGTTGAAAACTGACAAGCAATACTTGCCGATCTATTGCTAATGATCTGGCGCTAATTAAAAAGTTCCCGCCTGGTTCGATGTAAATCTCGTAACTTCCGAGTTGTCGTACAAAGTTCGTCTTTAAAATTTAATTAGTTAAAAGACGAATCGGACTTGTGATCAAGTTTAGAGTGACAGTGTTCAGTAACTTTGTAAGGGCTCTTAATTGTTGCCGAGAGTTTATTTGTGTATCAAATTTTAAATATAACTTGGTACCACTTCCTCACATTAGGATACCATTGCTACGTATTTAATTTACTTTAAGCCTTTCTTGTTAACTGCCATTCATGGATGCAAGTGGGCTTCTGAAAATCAGCGATGCCCACTGACAAAAGAGATCATTGATTGATTTTAAAAGTACTTACGTATTAACGCCAACATAGCTATAGATGTCGTAACTTTGTCACAGTCTTAAATAAATGACTCTTTTTTTCTTTTATTAAATTACTAGCAGACCCGGCTGACAATGTCCTGCCCGAACGTTAGGTTACTTACAATTTACTACATTCATACACTATAATATTATTCCCGTTCCCGTTTCCTTTCTTAAATAGTAATTATTTTTTTGTTTCATAAGAATCTTTTTAAGGAGGTCGTGGCCTAATCAGTGGTCGGCATTTGAGTCGATCGCTAAGTTAAGTTGCTCTGGCTGCGACCGGCATTAATTTAATATTTGTGATTTTACAACCCCCTTTTATTTTCATACTGTTTGTCTCTTAAGCTACTTTTGCGCTGATGACCTCATATAATATATTTGTACGATAGGTACCTACGTTTTTATTGTACTAATAAATATCCTTTGGAGGTACCGTTGTTTCCATACTTTGTTTATATTACACATTTAATATTGAATATGTTTTAGGCATTGAACAAGGTCGTCTTGAAATGTGGGTGGACATGTTCCCCATGGACATGCCGCTGCCCGGGCCGCCCGTTGATATTTCGGCACGTAAGCCCAAATCTTATGAGATGAGGGTCATTATATGGAACACAGATGATGTGGTACTGGAAGATGATGCATTCTTCACTGGAGAAAAAATGTCAGACATCTACGTGAAAGGGTTTGTATAGTACAGTGATATGGCGTCAGACCCATCAGTAAAAGTAAAGTTAACTAGTTACGGTTCAGATGATGATATTATTTATGTAAAGGACTAGTTGTGAAATATGTTAAGTTAAGATTACGTTTGAAGCGAATCGGATCTCGCAGGAAACACTAGCTCGACAGCACTAGCGGCGAGACTAAAAGTAGACTAAAGGCTAATCATCATAGAGTTGTGCTAAAGTCCTTTATTATCAAATCTCCAGATTTCAGTTTATTGTTGTCTTCATTTCCATAACAAGCTTTACGCGTTTTTTTCAATAGACTTAGCACAAATACAGAACGTATCCTTACATATTTTATACGTAAATAAAATAAAAAAAAATTAAAAATTCAAAATGGGTCACTATCTAAAACCTTAAATACCAGTAGTATTTATTACAATTTTCAAATTTATGTAAAATACTAGTAGTGTTACTTAAAGTTATCAAGTATTCCTGTTTATTTTATTTTAATTATTTTATATAAACCTATTATAATTATATTATCGCAATGTGTTGCCTTTAAAATTATGTTGTATATACTTCTTTTCTTTCCTGTTTCCTGTTCCTTCATCTCTCCACACGCTATCCAACTAAATTCAACACCACCTGCATACTTCTGTTAACCATATGACATTTCTATATATATATAAAACGTTACAGATGGCTCCGCGGCCCCGATGACTGTCAAAGCACAGACATACACTACCGCTCTTTGACCGGAGAGGGCAACTTTAACTGGCGGTTCATATATCCCTTCCAATACTTGGAAGCCGAGGAACGTATAGTGATCACCCGCAAGGAGTCGGTGTTCTCATGGGATGAGACAGAGTGCAAGATACCGGCGCGTCTCGAGCTCCAAGTTTGGGATTCTGATCACTTTTCGGCCGACGACTTCTTGGGCAAGTATTAAATCTATCATCGTTAACCTCACTTCTTCCTCTCGTGTCGATGGTGCATAAACGGTTCCGTCCCAAAACTCAGCCACGCGAACAGCATCCTCTGTGACTCGCATCAGGTCCTCCCGCGTACAGAAGGCAGTGTAGGAAGGAGGTGACATAAGGTAATCCATTTATTTTCTGGGAGACCCGAGGAACACAAACACATTCATTCATTTAAGAACCACTAAAACTCAAAAACCGCTGAATGGATTTAAATTTTGTTTGATTTTCATAATTCTCCTTATACCATGAAAGTTTATAAGATAAGAAATATAGGAAAAGTCGAAAGATTATTTAAAAATACAAAAAACTGTCATGTCCGCTAGTATTTAACAAAGATGGAACACTATAGTCAATAAAAGCGAAATTCAGACATTTTGGTTACCATCACCATATTGATAAAATATATCGTGCAAAGCAGGATTATTTCATATAAAAATAGTACAATGCCTGCAAAAGGCTACAGGTAAAAGAAATATGTATATATGGGCACTTTAAATAGCTTATGATGATAAATTATAATAACAATAAAAAAAAAATATTATTATTATTGTAATGCATAACTTAACACTTTTCTCAGAGTAATATCAACAAACGCTCGCGCTCTGAGCATTTTTAATTTAGTCTCCTTTTTAACTTATGAGTACATATTTTTTTTAATTGACCCACATAAAATATTCATTATAATAAAAGAAAGCTATATACTAAAAGCATCCTTTTTTAGGAGCCTTAACACTCGATCTGAATCGTTTCCCTCGAGGCGCCAAGTCATCGAAGTTGTGCACATTGATTCCTCATGTCCCAAAAGCTCTTCTAGGCGTTGTCAATTCGTAAAAACTGAAGCCTTAGGTTCTTATTATATAATCAGAATCTAAGGTTTCATTCTATTCGATTATCCTTATTGTTATTAACACAACCCATACTTGTGGAGATGTCTCTGTGACCCGTGGGCAAGTACCAGATGAGAATGATTATAAAAAAGAGCTATTAAACATATTTTTAAATGGCTGATTTTTACATATATTGTGTACTATATTACTTTGAACTTATATGAAGAGTATCATATGCTTAACATTGCCCAGAATTTCTATCAGACGTTTTAAAGGTACCCAGACAATGAGTGTTCCCTACCAGTCTTTACGTCTAAGGTTTAAATGTTATTAAGGCATCTGTTGCAGAGTTAAATTTTAATCGGTAAGACAATTTGTAGAGACCAAACATTCCCTAAACACAAACAAAAATATCATGACTATAAGCGCTAGAACCTTACGCATGGATTGTAGAATATTTTTTGTGCTAACAGAATGGTTAGCCATTCTAATTTGTCTTAATGATTAAAGTTAAACTATGTAATAGTTTAATTTGAAATAAAGTAAAGTAATAGTTGTCTTAACAACGCATTTAAAATTGTACGTAAAATTAGGTAAGGTTCATTTTTTTTGATTGGGGAGCTTTAAAGCGTCTGACAAAAGTTCTGGGCAATGATAAGCATTTGACACTTTTTATATAACTTTATATTAGTATACTACACAATATATATAAAACCAGCCATTTATAAATAGGTTTAATCTAGAATAGAAAGTATTTGAATAAAAATAAATAACAATTAAATAATCATATAAAATCGAATTTAGTCGTAATAGTTACAGTAATTCACTTTAGGGCCTCGTCGATTTCATAGATTTAGTTTAATTAGTAAATTTTACCGAAAACTTTTGAAAGGAACGTCTTACATTTTTGCCGCAACTGACCCAATTAATCATAAAAGTGCATATCATCCACAGTAAATTAATTAGCGAATATCTCTAAACGACTAATTAATCTACGTCAAAATCTTATTCCTGTACTTCATGAACGAGTCCTTCTTATTTCTGTCCAGGACTCCTCGTACTTTACAGTGGTTTTGGAAGCTCTAAAATTAGATTGCCGTGCACAAGGTAGATGCCTAATGGGCGCGACAGAAATGGGACAGTTGGCAATGGAGTACTTGGACGATAGGAAATTTGAATTCAACAAATTGGAAAAGGAAATCAAAGCCAATATGAAGGAGAGAGAAAGAACCTTGAAGCTCGTGCGAAGAGAAGTGGCCTTTTTGACGGATTCATTTCCTAACCTCATTCGTAAAGAAGTAAGTGTTCATTTTTTACTCTATAATGGACACAATACTCATTTTATTTATTTCTTCCACCCTTTACCACGTCCACGTCTTTACACCCTCAACGGTGGAGTTTGGAACGAGCACGTGGTTCAGTCGTTAGAGAAGCCCAGAGGTCTCTGTATGTCTGTATCGGGCGGTTTTTAAAAGTCAACAATATCGATGTAATTAGTCTGCCTCTTGATGTGTTACTGTTTTTTATTGTGTAGAATATGCATTTCCACAACTTATTTGCGGTTTTATGCAAATCAATTTAATTTATGCTTCTATAAAAGCTTCTCTATCTTATATTCTATGCTATATTGCAAATGTATCATTGGGGCCACCGTCAAGATGTTTTTCGTATAAAGATATATAAGAAAGCGACGGAAAATGTCCAAGACAAAATTCCAACCAGGTAATAAGAGGTTTTAATTAAAGCTAGCGCCAAGCTTATAACCAAATTGGGCCGGCGTCCGGAAGCCAAACCAAACCAAACCAAAAGTCTAGTTTTCGCCTGTATTAGAATGCACTGTAATTAGAATAAAATTAAAGCGATTTCACTTCCAGGGGGTGGATCTTCTTTTATCTGTCCGATAACTGGTCAGATCCGCTACGGGTACGCGACCCCGGAGCACCCTAGCTGTCATTGTTATTCTACCTATACCATCCGTGACAGTAGTATCCGCATCCTTTCACTCCTCACCATCTATATCTTTATATCCTTTTACACCATCCCTTTTCCTTACTCCTGTCTTTCTAATTAGTGGTAGCGCCATGCTTGTAGCCGAATTGGGCCGGCGCGTCCGGTCAAGCGGTAGTGACGTAACATTTCTATCGATATAAGAAATACCGATTAAATACAAAGTGTTATATGAAGGGGCCTAAAACCTATTAATTTAATGGAATATGACTATTATCTATACTAATATATAAAGCTGAAGAGTTTGTTTGTTTGTTTATACACGCCAATCTTAGGAAATACAGGTTCGATTTGGAAAATTTTTTCAGTGTTATATAGAGACATTTATCGAGGAAGTCTATAGGCTATATAACATCACGCTAAAACCAATAGGAGCGGAGCACCAATGAAGAATGTTGCAAAATCGGGGGTTCTTTTTCCCATTTGAGAGCTTCCGCTGCGTGCGCTGCATAAATGGTTAAAGTTTCGCAAAAGTCATGTCTGACAAAATTGTTCCCCTTTAAAAGTTCTAATTAAAAGTCCGCGACAGCGTATGTGTATCTTTTAAGGTTGGCTCAGTATAACCTTTTTTATGCTAATCAAATTTGTTCTAAAATAATGCATTATTTATGAAGGTCTTTTTATAAACATAATATTAATCGTTATCCAAAAACTATTTTTCAACTTCTAAGTGATAAGAGTGGCACACGCGGATGTAGTCGTGGGGTACAGGGGTACATATAGTAGAATATAAGTTGTTTCCTGCGACTTCCTCCGCATAAAACCAAGCTAAACAAAGCCCTTGGAATTACTTAATTTAACCCTATTGTTTTTACCGGATGTCCACTAACCGTAAACGACCTCCTTGTAAAATTTCATCTTTGTACTTCCCGGGGCTTACGAAATTTCGTGATTGGTGACCTTTCGCTTTTATGTCAATACTTATACACAACATCGAGTCTCATTTTTATGCCGGAGCCAGACATAGCTTCATTTGAATGATCATTTCAATGATCGTACAATTAAAGCAAACGTTATTTTTGTCTAACCACACAATAGATATGAATCTGTAATTCTAAGATAACAACGAAATTAAAGAAATCACATGTAATAATAATTGTTCCGGTATCGCTTTAATACCGGAGCCAAACACAGCTCAAAGTGTTTGTCATTTTTATCCTTGAAGTTCACAAAGTGCTACAAAACTTTGTACAGTTACACAAAGTTGCCGGCCACACTACACGATCATTGAAATGATGAAATGGAAATTTTATTAGAAAAACTGTTTACAGGAACAAATGTAACTTAAAATAAGGATAACAATTGGAAAAGTTAAAACTGTGTATCAGTTGTCACGCCCACCTCCAGAAACTTAGATCATTCAAATGAATCTATACTTATTCTATTTATTGTTCTATATTTTTTTAATTAGCCTATAATGTCCCACTGCTGGGCAATGGCCTCCCCACTCTTAGACCACTCTCCTAGAGGAGTGGTGGTTGGATCCAGAGCTAAAGCAATCCACTCCTTTCCTGCAAAGGCGTCCAATTCGTCGCGCCTGGTCTACGATGGCCATTGGTGGGAGTATTATTATTTATTACTTATTCTATATATTATTATTATTACATTTTATATATTATTATTCTATATATTATTCTTATTCTTGCTCCGGCATAATTTACAATATTTTTATCGATATAAGCAAGGCGCATCACTCGAGCCACAAGTGGCTTAGTTACCTCGCAAGTGCCAAACAGCGAATCAATGGGCGCTCAGTCTGAACAAAACAAGGATTACGCGCACCCGAAAGAGAATTAGAGAAAATGCCGATTTCTTATTCTTTTCGCTCGTTAACCGCCCGTATGGTGGAGTTTTAGTTTGGCTAACGACTAGTTTTTATATATAACTAGCTGTACCCAGCGGCTTCGTCCGCGTGTGCCACTCTTATCGCTTAGAGGTTTAAAAGTAGTTTTTGGACGAGGATTAATATTATGTTTATAAAAAGACCTTCACAAATAATGCATTATTTTAGAACAAAATTGATTAGCATGAAAAAGGTTATACTGAGCCAACCTTAAAAGATAGACATACGCTGTCGCGGACTTTTATTTAGAGCTTTTAAGGGGGAACAATTTTGTCATACATGAATTTTGTGAAACTTTAACCATTTACGCAGCGCACGCAGCGGAAGCTCTCAAATTGGAAAGAGCACCTCCGATTTTGAAACATTCTTAATTAGTGCGCCGCTCCTATTGGTCCTAGTGTTGTCATATATAGCCTAGCGTCAAACAAGTCACATCAGAGCAGAACTGAAGGTATAACAGTCGTATACAATTGAAATCGTAAAAATAGAAATACATATCTCGTAGCTAAACTTCTAGCTCTAACGTCTGTTAGTCTTTTTAACAACGTAAAAATTTTCGGACTAGAAACGCATATTACAGACACACAGACGTGTGGTCTGTTAGCCAATAATAGATCTTGTCGCTTGTTTACTCGGCTGTCCCATTTCAAAACCTAGTATGGACTTGAAACGAAATTTTACAGTATAACGCATAAACGTAAAGCAGATCAGCCTAAGAAAATTATAGGCCGCCCCATTTCACAACCTTGTAAGGGACACTTGCACCACAGACTCCCCGCCCATCCTCTCTCTCTCTGCTTCATATATTAACCCTCGATTATAAAACTTAGTACCTAAATCGACCATTGAAAAACCTACGAGGACCAAACTCCAGAGACTTACCAAGTCTCTGAATTGGTTAAAGTGAGTTCCTAGGTTTTGAATTGGTAACGAGTGAGTGAATACACTTACTAGGTATCGATGTCTAAATATTTCTGTTTTTATGTGAGTTTAAAGCGCTGGTGTTTTTGTATTAAGTAGGAACTTACCAGATAATCAAGATTATGCAATAAGAGGATTTTTGTATAATCTTGATTATTGTCCCTTGGTTTTGAAATGGGGCACTATGGGTACTGTTCTATGGGCTCCATTGGGATAGCAAACAAATGCATTCATTACCTGTTCTTGACACATGATGCACACTCTGGGAGGCTCACTAACCCCTCCGCCCCAGACCCCGAGAGCGGCGCCGCGGTATAGAGGTAACAAATCTTCCTTTTCCTCCTCTTCTGTTACCTTAATTAGTAAAAAATAATTTTAATACATTGCAAAGTCATAAATTGAATTTAATCTTAGCATGTTGGAGTCGTACTTCAAACAACTTTGATGATGAAACTTTACTCTTTCTTACCTCCGTGTTAGTTTCTTGGAAAAGCGTAGTATTGTTGGCTATGAAATTATTCATTTGCGTCTTCATCTGCGCCATTAGTTTGGCGCGTCTCTCCGCAGCTAATTTTGCTCGACGAGCTTTTTCCGCTTCTATAAAAAAACCATAACATGCACATTTTTTCTAGGTATCCCCTGTGGGTTTGCGTTATAGAACATCTATTTTGAATGTCAATTTAAAATTGAAAGGTAACATACCAGCTGTCTCATCCATAGGTGGTTTCTCTTCTTGATCAGTGTCCATATTTTCGCCATCGCCTATGTGGTCATCGCCTTGGCCCAATAACGCTCTAAGATTGAAATTAATGAAGTGAAAGTATAATTAATTTTAAAATATTGAAGAAAATCTCCATTGAAAAAAACAAATACTATTCTTATTTGTAATGCTCAAAGTAAAGTCTCTTTATATCAACTACGCAGTAACTTTATCATTTATTACTTGATATCACTTTGCGCTCGTTGTAGCAATCTACTATTAAATGACAACTGCATCTTTCACACCTATCATATATTATAAGACAGTGGTAGTAAAAATGGTAAAGTTACCTCATCTTTTGCAGCAGCCACTTGGCGAGTGGGCGGTGCGCGTCCACGCGTGGGCTGTTGGTGAGACGTTGCAGCAACGTCAGCAGCCCGCTGCGCGCCGCACTCTCCGCGAACGCCAGGAACTCGTAATGTCCGCTCTCTTCGTCCCGGAGTGCGTAACCGATGAGATGAAGAGCCTAGAAACGATAATTATTCAATTCTAACAATAGGTTAGTTGACTATTTTTCAAAAACTAGTCAATATTATGCCTAGCAGTCAAACAAATCTTAAAATATTAATATTTCGGCAAAAACTAACCAGATAAAAAAAAAATGGTTAACTTTGCGATTTTATAAATCCACTTAAATTTTAAGTGTTATGGCGTCTTGTAAGACATAACGACATGCTAAACGATATACTTGACTGTGATTGGAGCATACGTTAAGTTATCAACGACAACTTGCTTGACACGCAGTGACGTCACGCGCTCAGATTACTCTTTGGAGTCACGTGATTTATGTCTTTAATTTAATTAATTTATAACTTTAACATATTAAGCAACCAGGCATATTTCAGCGATTCCACTAGTTTAACGTAATATTTAAGCCTCTGTCAACTATCTTCAAAACCATAGTTAGAATTGGTCACCCATCTATCATTCGGCCGCGATGAGAACTGCTTAACCTAGCGATCGACTCTAATTAAGCTACCAACTCCACTATGTTGAAGACGAAATTAAATTCAATAATAGTTCCGTTATTAAACATCAACAATATGCTTTAGCAATATTAGAAAAATAAATAAAGCGACTTGAAAATTTACAACTGTCATAACTAGACCAAATTGAAATTGGACCGTACTGGAAGCACCAGTTTTCATATATAAAAAGAATCATCAAAATGGATTCACTCAGTCGAAAGTTCTAAGCTAACTACCTTAAAAAAATGCAGTCAAATTGAGAACCTCGTTTTTAAAATTCGAATTGAAATCTCTTTTTAGAACCAACAAGAAATATAGGAGTAACTGTATTTTCAAAATAGATTTATCTTTATAGAGGCAATAATGCTTAATTCCGGGTCCTCAGTCAGTCAGGAGAATGTAGTAAGAATTGAAAATAATAAACAATCTAATTTTGATAAAAGTTTTATTAAGAGTTTAGGCCGAAAACGATCTATCTCCTTTTGGCAATTCGGTCGAAGCAATCCAGTTTATTTATATCTGCTATCCCCGTTCCCGACAATATCTTAAAAACAATATGCGAAACCAATTTCTCATAAAAGCGCGTATGTTACCAAATAAATATGGTAACCAGCGACACGAATATGCCTTTAAGTGATTAGATTGCTTAAACAATATCACTAATGGCTTAGTCGTGTTGCGAGGACCTTCAAATGGGACACTTATGAATAAGTATCGTACAGTCCACCGTAGGAGATCGTTATAGTTTGTTGAGTAAGAATATTTGAATTTGGACCAAAAGGTCAAAGAATCTATTTAATGAGATTTACCATTGATATATGCAGGGCTTTTTGTCGCTTTTCTTTGGGGAACGCTAATTTTCGAATTTTGTAAGACAATAACTTTTTGAATCCCTTCCCCGTATCTACAGTACTTATTTAAAAAAAAAAAAACTTCAACCGAGTCCATTACGCTAATACATTTTTTTTCAAATTAGTGCAATTTTTTCAATCTTCCAAAATTCCTTTAAGGGCACTGTGTGCTCTCACGTGCCCTCACAAAATAGCCCTCTATGTAGTTTTCTCAGCATTATGTTCGTTAGTATATATGTCACAGTCTTTAACACATTATAATTATCATTATAGGTAAAGGATAGCAAAAGAAAGAATATAAAAAACTCTACATTCTTTTCACGAATACTTATACTGGCTTTAAATTCAGTTATTATTCGCCTAAAAGAAAGGAGGGTTTAATATCACAGTCATAGAAACTGTAGTGATAAACACAAATCGTTTAAATAACAATACAGAAGAAAATACAATATAAGAATGCCTCTGAAAGAAGACAGCTTTGTCTTCTACGCAACAGCAGATCTCTGCTCCGTGTTGCTGTGCTCAGTCCAAGCAGTCCAAATAAAAGCTGACTAGCAGAGAAGTCAACTCAAGAAGGAGATTCATAGCTAAGCGGAATCCCATCAGCAAACAGCATACGTCAGCTAATTCAATAGTTATAACTTACAGTCCGACATGACTGTATCAGGCTAATATTTTAAAGTTTCCCGTCGTGTATTATCTGCTTCTGGCCGAGCATATTTCATGCACCCGTCGTCGCCTACTGATGGTCGTATTCTAGAGCAGAGTAGAAATAAATACTTTCATTATTGTGTAATATTACCATAATTAAAAGGATGGATCCGTAAAGGCGTCTAAGTCATCTCGCTACCTCTTCCTCGGCCTGCCTGGTCGAAGACCCGGTATGCCGAATAAGAGATGGTGAGATGAATTGAACATTGAAGACAGGAAGGAGTGGTTTAAGAAGGGGGTGAAGTTTGACTAGCAATGGGACACAATCAAAAAGGGCTAATCAAAAGAGACTTAACTTAATAACAGACCTTAAATAACCCATGGGTTTCCCTATATTTTAGCTTCTACCAGAGTTTACTTACGTTATTCTTTTAATGTTGTCATTTTTAAATGGCCTTGGCACAACTTAAATTTTGTGATTTGTCGATAGCGTGGCTAAGTAGCAAATAATAATAAACTAAGATAATAATTCAAGGATAACGTCAAATGGTATAGAGTTTAACGTTTTTTTTTTCTGATGATGCTTCGGTGTCGAAGCGAAACGTGCGTTGAGGCACATCGGAAAGTCAGTGTAGTGCTGTGCTTTGCTGGTGGCGGATTCGGTGGTGTAGCTTTCGAGTTGCAGCATTATACCGACTTTCCCTCGTATTCATTCGCGGATTAAAGCAAAGTAGTTTAGTTTCTCATGCACTTTTTTATAAAGCAATTACTAGGGAAGAACCTTATGAATACGCCCGTGTGTTCTCGGCATTTGACAAATAACAAATTGGTTCAGAAACTCCAGAACAATAGGCCTAATACGAATGTTCTGGATAGTTTTACTTACTTTGACGTTCGAAAAGGAACGTCAAATAAAAAATTATTGCTACCGTTTTACAAACATAATTGCTAAGTATTGATAGCACGGAGCCACGAATGAAATCTGAGTGCTTAGTGCGAGTTTTCTAACTTTTACGCGTTGGTAAAGTTTACTTAAATTTGTATGGAGATTGATCAGCGCCGCCTAGCGGTAACTATGTAACACTGATCAATCTCCATACAAATTGAAGTAAACTTTACTAACGCGTAAAAGTTAGAAAAACTCGCACTAAGCACTCAGTACTCACACGTATCGAATCCTCGACGTTACGGCCATGATAATCTCGTAAAATGGAAGTTCGACCCTCAATTTGACGTTTCCTTTCGAACCTAGAACTAAGTAAAACTATCGGGAATCTCCGTGATAGGCCCTCTGGAATTCTATAGAGGTCATAATATAATATATAGCTATATATATATACATATAGAAATAATATAAACAATATTGTAAGCACACGTTTCCTCTATCCTCCATATACTATTTTCAACAAATACTTTACTGGTTATCGTTGTTTACTGCTGCAGTTTCCTGTGAGTTTTATCTACATTCTGACCACATCAAAGGAACAACTCCACCCTCCACTCCATTATTTTAATATTATTAAATGCAAATCCGAATTTGTTTATTCGTTACGGTTTAACACCTCAACTATCTAATCCATCGCATACTTTTGCATAATGTTGTCAGTTATAAAAGAGAATATAGAGTCCATCAAAAAAGGTACTGTTCTCGGAGGGTTTAAAGATTAGTTTTCGATAGCCGATTTATAGGAAAAGGCTATAGTCTATATAATATATCGTCACACTAAAATTTTCCATCTAATTTTACGCGAACGAAGTCGCGGTTAACAACTAGTATTAGATAAAGATAGAACCTAAGAGGTCGCCATTATTTCCCCGACAAAAGTTACGTTAAAAATTAATAGGGGCAATATTTGCAATTTTAAGATATATCTCTTGACGTAACTCCATGTCAATACTGTAGTGTTCAACTAAAGATTATTATAAGATCACTTGAGTTACTCTTTGCTTATTTGCAAAGCGTAGTGTCAATAGAGGCACAAAGAATCACTTATCGCACTACTCGTTCAATCATGTCAGACGGTCGTCGTCCATTGTTAGCTTTTCTGTACTACAATATAACAGAGATATTGGTCTTATGTGGTTAGGGCTGTATCAGTTTGTATACTAGCAGTTTAATTCGTAATACAAGTTAAGAGAGCTACTTAAGATTTGCATGCGTAAAGTTTTGACGTCCAAGACTATCTCAACGGGTTCGTTTAATAGACTGGGTTCTTACGAATTCTAATTCACTGCTGAGCTATTGCGGTTCTATTATAATATACTGACATTGTTATATGTTATATCACTGCCAACCCTTTACACTGTTGACCAAGTGTTTGTCGCCTGGTATACTAACGTGGCTCAATAAAGTAAACAGGGTAAAGACGTCGATTGCACAACACGTGTGGACACTAATATTAGTTTTTTAGGTAAATAAATGATATTTTATATTTGAATAAAATTGAGATTTAAACGAAATGAGCGTACCAGGCAAATAATACTAAGGTGTGTGAATATCAATTCTTTTTTATTTATGCCGGTCATTCCCAGTACGATTTATCCCAACCTTATCCTAACAGTTCACCTTTGAGAAAATTCGTAAAAAAAAGGAAGCACATAAAATTGTTCCATTATGAATTTCGATCCTCGTTAAGCGATGTTCAATTTAGTATATTGTTGTGTTGTTCATGTTTGTTTTTAAAATTAAGTTCTCCTCTTTACAGGAAAACCTGCAAGTCGTGTGGATACTCGTCATTAAGGGCCGGCAGGGCATCTGCTGGCCTTCTAGTCGTGCAGTTGTCCATGGGCGCCGGCAGGCACTTCGGTGCCTGCTGCCTGCTCGTCTGCCCCCTAGTAACATAAATAAAAAAAAAAAAAACATACAAACTCCATACACTCACGGTTCAAACCACACCGCCGTTCCGATTTGTGACGTTTATTAATTTCACGGTTTTTTTTTGGGAAAAGCTCGAATTCCCACTTACCGCTACCGCACCAACAAAGCATATTTTAACATTTTTTATTGAACACTACATAATTGTGTATCGGAGCTGACATACACACACTTTTTTTTTAAAACAGTACGCGTAAAATGTGCTTTCAGACAGTCCCGTTCTAAATTCTGTTTCGCCTGTGACTGAATCAAAGCCTCAATACCTCAACGGTATAAGGTATGGACTGAAATACGCAAGGTACCCTGTTCAAACCCCACCGCCGTTGGGGTATTGTCGCACCCACTTCTAATACCCGCTAATTAAAAACCCGCTTTTAATTTAAGCTTAGTAGGAGGGGAAAAGGGAATATTAGACATACTTAAAAAGTATTCCTAATATTATTTATTAAAAAAACAAAATTATAAATGCGCAAAGATGGAGCTAAAACTCTTTGTTCATTTGATCTAAACCCATCTTAATATGTAGCTTGTAATAAGCTTATTAACTCACGTCTTTGCCACTATACAGCATTATTGCACGGCCATTATCCTTAACGATCCATTTGCGTAGGTTGTTTTGTTCAAATACATTGGAGCTAATCTTCTTTACGCATTACTTTAACTATTTATTCACCGACTTATGAATAAAAGACGTTATTGTTTTAGGAATGCAAGAAAATACATTTATCATAGGTGAGTTTTAAAAGATCTTGGCTTGTCAAGAACTATCATAAGTTCTTTATTAAATAGGGCATCTAGTAGGATCATACCAGATTTGGCTAGGCAGGGGAGGGAACACTGGCAGTGAAGGTTACACTCACCTTAACTACCAGTGTTCCCACCCAGTGACCACTTTAAATATCTCTTCTTCTTCATAGCCTTTCAATGACAAAACTGTAGGTTTGGCCATGTGGTTAGGACTTGTATTTTCGAAGCCCAAAATGAGGCGATCTGAGGTGGTCATTAAGTCCTGGAGTACTCTTAAAGAGATCACTTCAACGACAATCGTTTATCGTGGTTAACATCTATCTATAAGGGGAAAAATTACTAAATACATTCTTATGTGGGTATAAGAAACTGGCGCATTCTTCAAATGTTTGCAATACAACGCTCGTTTAGCACCTCACTAATTGACCCAAAACAGCTGTTAGCTACAATTAGACCTCCCTTTTGCGTATCTACCGGCGCGTGCCTCAGTCCCATATACTAGAGGTATCTAGTAGTAGTGTTTCTGGAATTATTTGCCAGCACTAAGCCGCGCAGTAGCACGTAACCTCTATGGAGAAAGACATCGAAATTTTACACCCATCAAAGTCCACCAGGCGTTTTTTGGCAGTTTCTTGCTTCTGACAACATCTTTGTGGAGACAGTTGCCAGCTTCGGTGTCTCCGAACCGAAACGACTTAGGCACATTTAGAACAGATCAAACTCGATCCTCAAAGGTCGGTAAGGCATCTGCGAGTCTTCTGACAGTGCACTAGACAACTGTCTATGAGCGTGGTAAGTCACTTTAAAGAGTACTCGCACGTTTGCCCCTTAATTATACATACATAAAAATCGTCAGTACCCTTTGTGACCTTACCCTTTTGACCTTTGCTTTTTTACAAGGGGCAAACGAATAGACAGCGGGCAGCTAAGTGCCTACTGACACCCATGGACATCTGCACGACCAGGAGGCAAGCAGATGCGTTTCCGGCCTTAATGACGAGTTTAGGCCACCGGGAAACTAATTGTGTTTGTTACCTTACTCCTCCTAAACGGTTGAACTAATTTGGACAAAATTTTGTGTGTATTCCCAAAGCATTCCTAGATGATTTGTTGAGAAATTGGAACCAATTGGAAAAAGTCAAAAAAAAAATGCAAAGTTGGTAGCTTCTTCGGAATACTTCCAATAGACGGTGCTAGTCTGACGGGTCCCCTAGTTGTATAGCCAAAAAAACACTGCGGAATGGAAATCGGAACCGAATGAGAGTCCGCTTCTTCACATAATATTCATGACGGTATAATAATTTGATACAACGCGTAATGTTACTAATAATATTAATAACCTACCTTCAGATATATAGCGTACGTTAGACACATAATTTGGTCGGATAATAGTGGCTAAAGCTTTGTCTAGCTCCATACAATTAACCTTAGACCGAGAATTGACCTCTAATCGGAGCATGATAAATAGTCACAAATGACATCAGTTACCCTGCCCCAAATCACGCTTAAATAATAGCTCCTGATTACTAATTGATTTTATTAAATAAATAATTATAGTTTTAAACATTAATCAGCGTTACCGATTTTAATTACATATAAATGTACTCTACATTTATATGTAATTAAAATTTCTATGAAACAAACTAGCGGACCCGGCAGGCGCTGTCCTGCTTGAACTTTAGATTACTTACTATTTACTACATTCTATTTTCCTACAGTAGTATTCCCATCCCCGTCTCCCGTTACATTAGAAATAATTTAATATAATGGTTCACTATTCTTAAATTTTCTAATTTGGTTTATTGTTTTTTTCTTATGAACCTACTCCTGACAATAACAAACACAGCAAAAAAAGAATGAGCGAAATCGGTCCAACCGTTCACACGTGATGTTGTGAGAAAGTGAGGAAAATTAGGGAGAGCCACAATAGCTCAACGGTATAAAGTATAGACTGCTAATACAAGCTTTTATTTTAAGCTTAGTAGGAGGGGAAAAAGGGAATATTAGACATACCTAAAACGTATTAGTAATATTATGTAAAAAAAAATTATTACTTACAATTTAACTCATACACTATATTACTTTAATGGGAGGAGGTCGTGGCCTAATCATTGGGTGGCATTTGAGTCGATCGCTAGGTTAAGTAGCGATTGCTGCGACCTGGTGATAGGTGCGTGACCCATTTTAACTTTTTTGATATCCGAACTTCTCCATGTTTGGGAAGGCACGTAAAAGAGTAGAATCCGATTAATGTCACTGAGAGATGTTACTTGAGATCGTGGGGTTCCGAGGATGACGTCAGACTGCAATCGGTCATCGTAACTCGCCCCCACAACCAAATCCTTTGCAGTCTAAGCGGACCCTGATACAAGACTTGTATAACGCTTCGAAGAATAAAAATGTTTTACTTTAAGGGGTACCTACGTACGAGTATGCATGCCTACCAATTATCAAGAATAAGTTACAGCTAATATCCCGTTACACTTCCTGTTATTTCTTTGTAAGCTTTTGTAATTCAGCGACTCAACAATGCTGGTTAAACCCGATTGAGGTCTTATAAATTAACTCTATTGTAACGCCACCCAGTGAGCAAGACTTGACTATGCCGAGCCACCCAATGTGACGCCATCTAGGGGGACAAAAGCCCTTAGCGTGTGCCAAGCAAAGCCAAGCCAAGTCAGGCCAAGCCAAGCCAAGCCAAGCTGAGGCAAGGCAATAGCCAAGCGAGCCATACCAGCCTTGCCTACCAAGCCAGCCTTGCCAGCCTTGCAAGCCTTGCCAGCCTATTTATATAAAGACGCGTGGATTATTAAATAATAACTCAATATGATTATATGCCAGTGCTAGCATTAATATTAAAGAGTGGGTCAATTGACTATAATGGCCTCTCCATTAGTTGAATTTATAATTGTGGCGGGGGGGTAGTTCTTATAAAAGCCGAGCACTATGCATTTGGGAGATATTAATAATTTGCATAACAAGTTAAGCTGAAGCTCTGCTCGATTATTGTGAAGTATCTATCAGTGCCAAATAAGATTGCTGTGAAGTGTTAAAAATGTGAAATAAATATACGTGGGACATCTTTTCTTTGGAAATCGCCATTTTACTATATTAAGTGTATTCTTTTATATCTTAAATAAATAGTCTCGGCGAGAACTCCCAGCTGGTCAGCGCCATAAATGGGGAAGATTGGTCAAGTCAACAATTGAGACTTATGAAACTAGTCGCTACTCGAAGCTTGATGTAATATTTGATGAGGTAAAAGCCCGTCAACCTGTGGCTTGCGACTACAATTACCTTAATGGCGTCCTTACATGCCCGCAACGTGCACGCTCTCCCTAATTGTAGAGGTTTATTCGGAATTTCCCGTTTTAATTGTACCCTTCATTAAAATATTCCAGTTATTAGTTAAATACGAGCAGGCAGCAGGCACCGAAGAGCCTACCGGCGCCCATGGACATCTGCACAGCAGATGCCAGCAAATGTGCTGCCGGCCCTTAATGACGAGTTTAGGTCACCGGGAAGTCTCACAAACCGAACGAAACGCGACAACAACATCATCACTAGATGCTATTCATATGGCAGCACTAACAATAAATATTTACATATATTTTTGTATCTAATTTAGCAATTTGATTACTACAGAGAAAGAGCTCTGCATACGAGCATAAGGATGTCGAAGTTCACTTGGCCGTTATAGACACTACTATGTTTAACCAATACCTTAAGTAGGAAAGTTGGTCTTGGTTGGTGATTGGTTGGTGATGGCGTTTTTTGGTTGGTGGTCATGCATCATTATGAGCAAATATTTATTATGAGAGTTAATCTAGTTGCGGATGTAAAGTAAAATGAATGAACTGGGTAAAATAATAGTAGATCGTCCGTCACTTGAACTGTTAAAATTTTAAATGTACAGTGACGTAAGTGGAGGTTTTTGCACACTTTACGACTGCAGACAAATTGGTGGTTTCGCAGAACCAGATTGCAATTGACACTAAACAAACTCAAGATAAGCACGTATGAGCATTTGTCATATAGGTAGATAAGTGTTGGTAAAATAGATGTGATTGATTTAAAATATCAACTGGAAACGCCTATGCGTATATAATATGATGTAGTATGAAATGAAATTGATTTATTTCAACACGCAACACAATAGGCACATGAGCAAATGTTGTTACATGAAATAAGTGGGTTTGCATATTGACTGTACCAATTACTTTACTGGTGGTCTCCAAACTAGGGGACCTGTAACGTGGAGGTCATAAAATTGGTCTCTAGAAGGTCCCTAAGTCATATCCGTTCGGAAATACCGAAGCTGGCTGGCTGGCTGGATTCTACAGAGAAATTGTGCGAGGCAAAAAGTGTCTAGAAAAGCGCACAGTTGTGGACTTTAGGACATCGTGTTGATGAGGGAAGAATTTCAAATTTTGACGGATGTCCTATAGTGAAATTCAGCTGCCGGTATAAGTCCGTACAATTCCCCCGAACACTCCCCATGATACATGCGGTAAAAGATGCAGAGTGAAGCCACATCTCTCCGCATAGCCAATATAATAATAGGTACAAAATAATCTCATCTATGGATCTAAATCAAATTAATGGCACGAAAACGCAAGGCAGATGAGTTGTACATGACGCCGCCATTATTGATTAGGGTCTCTACGAGGCCCATTTTCAAGACATCAATAACTGCCTGTATAATGGCCATTTTATGCCCCAACATGCCCGAAATGGGCCATCGTGTCATGTTTATGGAGTTTTCAGATCCGTGATCTAAGGGATGCCAAATTGTCTCCAGCCTATCTGATGTCCTCGTTCCGAATTTGTTGATCCTTAAAAGATTATTATGAAATTAGGGAAAGAAAAAATGTATTTCAATTTGAGATAAGGCTTTATCTTTGAAAATATTTCCTGAGTTTATGAGGTTGCGTAATTTTCAGGGGTTTAATCAGAAGTGAATTTGGACTGTAGTTCATTATTTTTTAAAATAACAAGAAAATTGGACGCGCGGTGAGATAAATTTATAAGGGTCTTAAACATCTTAAAATAAAGCTTGCTTACAGCGAAGGCTAATAGTACTCTTATGTAAAAAGCTTGAATTAGGTTGAGAGTTTGTTTAAGCTGAATAAGCAATTTCTCAGATCTAGATAAATCTTTTACGTTGCCAAGAGCTGTTTCACTATCGATCTGTATGCTCAGACGAGCGGCGCCATCTTAGAGAACGTTTATACGATTACGAAACCACTACATGCATTGAAAAGCTTGAATTGGGAATAAGACAATTTAATATTTATTTTGTCTTATATAACAATAGCTGTGCCCGCAACTTCGTCCGTGTAAAACAAGGTATAAAACAATAAGATTCAACTTTCGCGTAACGCTGAAAGAATTTTTCAAATTTTTCGCAATAGTTCCTCAGATTAGCGCATTCAAGCAAAGAAACAAACAAACTCTTTAGCTTTATATATTAGTATAGATATGCTAAATAACTTTGGTTAGATATCAAGGTAGATATATTTCTTACTTGATTTTCAAACCGAAAAAGTATCTGTGATTTTTATCTATTAAGAAATTGGCCAGGTTCCGCGTTGCGTCATTATCGATCACTTCACTCAGACACCAGGCGCCTTGCCATACAGTTCCTTACTTTTTACGATTTGAAATCGTGTTGTCTATAGCCATTTCATTCTATTATATTTATGTAACATTTCTTTACTGGATTGCTTTAACAGGCAAAACGCAAAGTTTTAGATAGCATTTAAATGTTATTATTATTAAATTGTTTATAAGCTTTAATTTTTATACTATTAATTTACAATTGAAGTTAAAGAAAAATGATAGTAATTAATATTAAACTTAATGCAGTAATAATTGTGAGTTGGAAGTCTAGTCTCGTCGTAGCGTACAATCGCGCATTTCTATCTCATTTTGAAGACATCGACTCAATGACAATTTCTAACTAAGTTTGCTACTGGATATTCCTTACATAATCCACCCAAACGAGTAAAATAATACACAAAAACAGGGTTTATTTCTTTGTATTATGTAAGATCGTTACGACATCATATAAACGTTCTCCAGCCTTATAAAAAATATACGAGCATGAGAAAAACTAACCTCGTCTATTCGTATTAGGTACAATTGACGCCGTTCCGCCTATAGAAATTACGATTTATTTCCATCCTTAATAAAGTTTCATGACTCGTATTTATTTAAGGCTCGGCAAATAAACTTGTTATTAGATTTGTCTATGTTACACGCGTGTCTAGTATTTTTTTCTTTCACTGCAGATTTTTAAAATTAGAAGGTTGTTTAAATTTATCGTTTGCTAGTAAAAAATAACGGCTGCTACGTGAAGAGTTTAACTGACGTTTCACTTGGTGATCGGCGATTGTTAACACACAATGACAACTGCATTAATAAAATAAATAAATAAGTAATAAATAAATAAATATATATGACACGGACATCTTTTCCTAAAAGTGTTTTAACATTTTTGACCTTAATGTCGACAAAGTTCTACAAAAAGTTACATAAAGTCCCCGGCCACACTACATGATCATTTAAATGAAGCTATGTCTAGCTCCGGCATAATATAGACGACTTAATGCGTGTGTATAGGTAACAGACACCTGTTATACAGATTTTTTTTAAATACACCCAAACCCTCGGTGCGGAAGGCGAGGTCATTACCATCTGCGCAAAATGCGTTGGCTCATTAAGAACGGTCTATACTATGAAATTAATATTACCAAATCCTGCAGTTAAAGCGGATTTACCATCAATGAACGCCGTTAAATCGGTAACCTTCTCGGCCCACAGATAATTGTTTTAATGAAGATGCTATTCTTTTTATAGCAAATGACTCAATCCTTGTTAATGAATATTTATAAAAACGCGGATTGCACGGCGCAAACTTGTTTACGTTTAACGCTGACTGGTTCGCATTGTGCGCCATATCTAATAGTTAAACTACAGTTTTGTGTACTGTTTTATATAATACTAGCCGTTTCTCGCGACTTCGTCCGTGTAAAATTAAACTTGCGAGAGCTCTGAGATGTCTTAAATCTGGCCCGATCAAAAAATCCGTTCTTAGCGGACGCTTACAAACTAAAAACTATCTCCCTGCCGAATTTCATCTTTGTACGTCCCGCGGTTGTGGAGGTTTCGTGATAGGTGACCTTTCCCTTTTATATATAAACTAGCGGACCCGGCAGACGTTGTCCTGTCCGAACATGGCTTATTTTTTGTTCGCTTGTTGGTCGCTTATGCCAGCGAGCGTCCAGCGATCATCTTCTAAAATATTTATTTTAATGATATGCTGTAAAACGCAATTTATATCTACATAAAATGTATAAAATATGTTGCCTATTTAAATGGATAAGGATTAATATGGTATACTTTAAAATAGCTTCATAATATTTCATCGTTTTTTTAATATGTAAAAGATGAAAATGGTTTCTGCGGGTTATACTAAGGAGATAGACTTATGTCATCAGGGACTTTATTATTGATCTATTTAAGACGTACATTGGCATAGTACATTGTTTTCTTCTATCTCGTAAGGTTTAGCCAGCGCATACAACATAACCGCACAAAAATACGTTTTTACATTTCGTTACAAATTATTATAATTCTTTGCTTTTATCATCTAAAACAGAAGATTATTATAGATATAAATCTTCTCCTTGAATCGCTCAGTTTATTGGTGAAAACCGCAATAAAATCCATTGTGTAGTTTGAAAGATCTGAGCGTAAAACGCTGGGAAGCCACTTCATTTTGTACTATGTAATGATAGACTAGCATACTCGGCTGCGCTTTGCTGTGACTGAGTGATTTATGAGGGACTTAAAAGACGAAATTAAAAAAAAATGTAGTCAGTAATAAAAATAAAAACTATCCTACCTCTCAAGTTGAACCAAATTACACATAAATGCCAACTTTCTATTAACGGTAAGGAGTTCACTGGGAACACGCATAGTGATAATGTGTGGTGTTGTCGTTCGTCTGAAAGGGGTTCCTACTCAGCTTAAATTAGAGTAAAAACTCTAAAACTGATTTTTAGTAGCCCCCTTGAGATAAAGGATAACAACACGCAATTAAGAGTTATACGCGTTGATTAAAACAGTAGGGGCGGACAAGTTTTATTGCGCTACCCTATCCTCAGCAATACCTGTACCCAATCCTCAGCAGAACCTATGAGCTATTGGGACACAATGTAAACTGACACAGTACCATATCAATAATAAACGTAATATAAGTTGAGTGGTATAAAAATATTTTCCATTAGAAATCGCTACCTGGAGTTGAATAGTAGCAGTTTCTGCTACCGTTCCGACAGATAGGTGTTACCGTCGAAAGTTGTTAGCTAGAAGAAGTGTGATAAAAAGATGCATTTCATGTTAGTTACCCTACATGCAATTTGTTCTATCGTCTTCTCGTTTAGACAAACGAGAACGCGTGCAAGGTAATGGAACACTAACAGAAGAGCAATAAGGTTTAAATTGTATTGCACGTTTTGATTCTGTTTGTCATTCAGGACCATTTTCGCCACTTACCAATCGCCTCACACTTCTATTGAGGTTCATTTGGTCACGCCGATCCGCAAGGTCACCAGTTTAATATAATACAGTGAATTGATTCTTAATATTTCTTAAATGCTTCAGTGGGTACATTTTTTTATGTTAAACGGGTATTTTTTAGGTACCCAAGTTAATAAACAAACATAGGCCTAACTGACTGTTATCAGGTACCGTAACTTAAACACACTTGCTTAATTCATGGCCTATAATCCTAGTCGCCAGCAGGAATATTGTGAAAAGTATAGGGAAAAGAGAAAGAAATCTGGATATGATATTGATATCACAATTTTTTTTTAACATAACAAAGGGCAAACGGATAGGTGGTTCACTCGAGTGACTACCGGCTCCCATGGACTACTGCAACCCCAGAGGGCTCACAGATGCGTTGCCAGCCTTTCATGAATGAGTATACTCTTTTCTTGAACGTCCCTATGTCGTATCGGTTCGGAAATACCGAAACTGGTAATTGATTTGCTGGTATTTGACTACCATATCTAGCACCCGATAGGTATCGTATCGATGAATTCAATTCAATAGCAAAAGGTTGGTGATATCGCACGTGCGAACCTGAGGCTTTAAATGAGGAGTGTGAATTATTCGACATTTTTCCATTTGAATATATATTCACTTCAGGAAAGGAAGAGGTTCTCAATCGACTAGTTTTGTTTTATGTTTGTTATCTCAAAAGTTTCGACAGGATAAACCGATTTTGATGTTTTTTTTTAAATTTGAAATGAAAGCTGTTGTTTCCAGTGTGGTCCAGTCTCCATTTGAATTTGGTCCAGTTCTGACAATTTGAAGCCGATTTTTAAAAAAAAAGAAAGATTATTTATGTCTTCTTGCGTAGACCATGTATAACCTCATATATTATATTGGAATAAAACTTAGCGTTGTTAGTTTTTACAAACATTGCAGAGGCTCGTTAAATTTGGGTTAAATATATTTGGATATAAAGGCCGCTTTAAAGCGACTTAACTTTCTGCCAAGGTTGCGATTGCGGCTGGTCGGACAGGTTTTAAAAGGACCTTCACTAAATGTATCTCTGGTGGTGCCATTGTCAAAATACTTAGAACGGCCACTATTTACGATAAACTTAATGGTTATGGAACTTTAGGTAACATTTTAAAAAGTACACTAAGAATAACTTATTTTCTTTATTATGAATAACTTTTATTATGAAGTTGGTGACAGTTATTCGCGAATGGTTGTGTTTGGAGTGAATCTAGCACTACACGAATTCAATCAACCTTTATATCCGTTTTTATTATACAAGGGGCAAACGGGCAAGCGGTTCATCTAAGTGACTACAGACCCATGGACGTCTGTACCATCAGCAGGCTCTTAGATGCATTGCGCCCTTTGAAGGGGGGTGTAGGCCACCGGGAGCTTTCACAAGTTAAACTCTCATGTGAGAAAGAGGTACTGGTACCCGGACGCGCCGGCCCAATTCGGCTACAAGCATGGCGCTGCCTCTAATTATTTGTTTATAAGAAATATTTTATTTATATGTATGTATTTTTAGAAAGCACTATATTATTTTCTTTAAATTTATATATATACTTACTCTTCCGGCGCAACGACCCAAAGTGAGTCTTGTTCTCCGAAACAAGAGAACGCCATCAGCCCCGATCCTTATTTATATATATATATATATATATATATTATTTATTCAATAAAGGGACCATCTTACCACAAGTCACAACTGCAGTAATTATTAAACTTATAGTTGTCACTCAACTTGTTAGTTGTCACTTGAGTTATAAACATCACTCGAAACAAACACACTGAGTCACTCACAGGTTGACTCGAGTCACTCGAAATCTTGTTAATTCTTTACTCAAGTGACGTAGCTCTATAAGTATCACGCTATAACGCTCCCGGGTGTGAGTGACTAGGGCTGCTGAGTACTGGCCAGTAACTCCTATTTACTAGGCTTTCTCGAATCGCATCGCCGTCAGCCGTACGCGGCAAGAACCCCTGACCTACTCGAATCGCAGTAACGAGTACACTGTACAATACTTTAAATTTATTATAAACCTTGTCGGTCAAGGCTGACAAGGTCGTCAAAAATTGTTATTGAATATGAGTTTTGAAGCATGTCAATTATAAATGAATTGACTACAACACCTTATATTAATGCAAGATACAACTTGTAAGCGGGAGCTAACACACAACTAGCATCACCTGTTGATAACTTGTGGAACTAACGGTAGCCTCTACTAATGTTTATGAACTAGGAGGTAAAAGGGCAGGCAAATGACCTGAATAGTGACATGGACACTCATAGACGACCGTGCTACCGGAATTTCGGCCTTCCATTTTCTACTTTCTATATTATCTGCCCCAAAATGCAGCATTTGTTTACAGCTAAATATTTCTGATGGTTCCAGTTTCAGCCATTTCGCACTTGACAAGTTGACCCGTAAACTCAAGTTGAACTCGAGTAACAAGTCACAAATAACTACTAGAGTCCAGGCGCGGATCTACCATACTGGGCACGGTGGGCATGCTTATTAGGCCTTTCCTACAAATCTACGGACTTCAGTCACAGAGTCTACTGTTAGTTATTATGCAAATTATAAAAGTCGATTTATTGACTTATGTTCAGTGAAAACCTAATTGTAATCTACAGTCAACTAAACCTAAAATGTAAATATTTCAGCAAAAAACAAACTTTCACCTGGTTAATTTTGCGTTTTTATAAATCCACATAAATTTTAGCGCCGAAACGTTCTGTCTTTCATGGCGTCTTGTATGACGTAACGACGTGCTAAACAAACTTCTGTACTTGACTGTGATTGAAGCATACGTTAGCAACGACAATTTGTTTGATACGCAGTGATGTCACGCGTTCAGTTTGCTGTTTGGAGTCACGTGATTTATGTTTTTAATTTAATTGATTTATATTTTCAAAATATTAAACAATCATCCATATTTTAGCAATTCCACTTGATTTATGTAATATTTAAAACTCTGTCTACTAGCCGGACAAAAATTTATTTTAGTGGAGACTATCATATTGCCACTATGACAATCATTATGTAATGCCGGAGCCAGATATAGCTTCATTTGAATGATCATTGCAATGATCATGTAGTGTGGCCAGGGACTTTGTGTACTTCACATAGTTTTTTAGAACTTTGTGGACTTCAAGGACGAAAATGTACAAACACTTTGAGCTATGTCTGGCTAGAGCATTAAACGAATGTTACTGGCCGGACGCAATGGCGGCATTAGTGACATATCGCTATAGCAGTGCCATAACGGTATGATAAATTTATATTGGTGCTTGTTGTTATTGCAGCAATGAGATGGAAGTGTGAGTTCCTAAAGTGATGTGTTAAATCTATTCTATTCTTTTCTTTTTTTTTGCCGTCACGTCACTTCTTGCGTGACAAGAATTGTTGTCAGTTAAGAGTTATAAGCCATTCACTTTTTTCCGCTACTCATATATTTTGCGGCATGGCATTCTTTTTTTGTAAGGGTCTTTTCCCTCTATCGTCTTTTTTTAACTTATATTTACATTTTTCTTATTACTAGTCTTGTCTACTACATATCGAACTATGGTTGAAGGGAAGCTTGGGACCAGTTGGTACCTTTTAAAAGATGCATAAATCCACGAATAAAAAAGGGCCCTCCTACTAAGCTAAAATTAAAAACTTGTATTAGGAAGAGGTGCGACAATACCCCAACGGTGGTGGGGTTTGAACCGGGAACCTTGCGGATTTCAGTCCATACCTTATACCGTTGAGCTATTGAGGCTCTAAAATAATAGTTAAATGTTGATAAAATAAAAAATTCGGTAAAAATTAACCTTTTTTAAAGCAAATCGTCATTTTAATTACATTTTAACATACACGCAATAAATTGTCTTTAAAAATTATCTACTGAGTTGAGCTCAATTGACTCGAATTTCGTTCGTTTTTAGAGTTAGGTTGCATACAGTCTAAAAATGCACGCCCCTCCACTAGATTCCATTTCTTTAAAGAGTGAAAATAAATATTAATTGAAACGCGTGACTATCTGCAAGCCAATGATATTGATGAGCTTTCGTGTTTGCGTCTACAGACTATTTTCCATGGGTATAAATAACACTTCGGAGGGGTGTGCATTTTTAGACTGAACGCACTATACTTCTTTCTTCATATAATATCTTTAGATTGCGATATATATACTGTAATGGCTGTGTAATTTCGTATCGGTTGGGTGATTTTAAAAGCGTCCTTACTGCAATGAACAATAAAAGAGTAATCATGAAATATTCAAGGAAGACGTGAGTAAATGTCATTTCTCACGCTGCCTGGCTATCACGATTATATATAAGATACGAACGATTGTTCGAGTACTCAGAATAAGATGTTATTTTCGACCGATGAACATTTCGATCGGTGAACCTTTCGAACGATGAGTCTTTCGAACGATGAACCTCTCTACCGATGAACTTTTCGACCGATGAACATTTCGAACGATGAGCGTTTCGACCGACGAACATCTCGACGGACGACTTAAAACCGAAAAGTGCTCAGTTCAAACCTCAACTTACATGTTATTCAAAACATGATTAGGAGATAGTCTAAAACATATAATCCAAATTGTGAGAAATTTATGCAAAGTTAACAAAAAGAAAATCTAATATATAAAATTATCGTGTCACAAAGTTTGGTGTCAAACTCCTTCGAAGCGGCTAGACTGATTCTTATGAACATTTTTGTGCATATTGGTATGTCTCAGAATCAGTCGTCAAGTATTTTTTAAGCCGCTGAATAATAACACGCGGATGAAAGTGCGGGGTATAGCTAGTATCATATAATAAAGTTAAAAAGAACGAAGACAAAAAAAATAAAAGAATATATTGACACTGGAGAATTATTATTGGGATCCCAAATGTAATAATTCGGAGTTGAATAAATATGGAACTTTTTTTCGTCCACCTTTTGCCCTCCTTTCGCCCACCTTTCGCCCACCTGTCGCCTACCTTCGTCCGCCTTCGCCCACCTTAGCCTACCTTAGATCACCCAAGCCCACCCTCGCTCATCGTCGCCCTTCCTTACTCCCTCACCATTTCCCGTGGGGAAGGGACAGAGAGAGAAGAAGTTTCGCACCCGGCTGTGCATTTACTTAATCGTGCACACACACACACAAACACACACACACACAAACACACACACACACACACACACACACACACACATACAAACACACGCACGCACACAATAAGGCATTTTGTTACATGACGCTTTCTGCGAAATCGCATCACCCGTAATTTTCGTAAGCCGAATTAAGGAACTTACGTTCCAATACGTTCCAATTACGTTTCAAAAACTTTAATAACAGCTGACGATCTTTCGCCTATCATGGTTACACAAAATAACCCGCGACTAACGGATCCATCGACACAGCCATTCGCTGTTATGGCCGCTATAACCATATTTACTCTCCGTAGTAATTGTGCAATGAAATAAAAGTTTAGAAAAGTTAAATACGCAAAGAGAGGTTGGTTAACCTCGGCTTTTCGTTCTGGTCGTCTTTATTGTGATTGGCACGCACACTGTTGATTACAATGATACTAATAGTGTATACCTACATATATAAATAAAATTGGAGTGTATATTTGTCACGTCGAAATACAATATGACTACATATGTAGATACGCAATGTCTATGACAGAAATACAAGTTGCTCAAGTTACTTGTTCTAACTCGTTCTTACTTTTGAACGCGCTAGCTCGGGAACTACAGCTCCAATTTGAAGAATTCTTTCAGTGTTACAAAGCCGTATCGAGGAAAACTATAGGCTATATATCAACACGCTAGAATGGGATTTATTTTTATTACCTAATTTTACGCGGACGAAGTTGCGAGTACTGCTAGTATGTAATAATAATAATAATTGAAAATATATTACCACATTGATACTTAATCAAGTGGTAGTTTAATCATTGATCGTTGGTCGCTCGATCTCTAGGTTAAGCAGCTCTTACCGCGGCCGGGTGACAGATGGGTGACCAAATCTAACACTGGTTTTCAAATATCCGATGTCCTCCGTGTTTCGGAAGGTACGTAAGACAGTGAGTCCCTATTAAAGTCACTGTGCTATATTAGTTGTGAGATTAAAGATTTAACTCGCTCCACAACCATATCTTCTGCAATCGAAACGGACACTGATACTAGGCCGGGATAAAGCCAGGAAGAAGAAGAATTAATTACATGAATACTGTTAACTTAAAAATGTAACACGTGATGCATACATATAATGTTATTTTTCTCTTATTGGATATGATATATTCTGGATTCCATTAACATTACATAATAATACGTAATTATATCCCACCATATACTAGAGAAAGGTTAACCAATTCGACAAAACCTATACAAATAGAGTTTCGCACAAATTTACATTACAATTCTTAGATCACGTTTCTTAAAAACGATATAAAATTTGTATCGAAAGCACAAAAAAATGCACGAGGCATAAAACAATGTTTCCTAAGCCGTAACCAGAAAAAAAGGTACAAAGCGCGGCTGCATCGTTCACGTGTAAATATTTACCCGCTGCCCGCGAAAACGAAAATTCTGTGCGCCGATAACTTCCCCTGGGGTTGCCATCTCTAAAGTTTAGCAACCAGGACAAGACGTGTGCAAGCCCCAAATTTAAGTGCCCAGAATCCGAAAAAGTCCATAGGTTTTTAAAAAACCTAATCTATAAATTATATAAAAATCAACAGCGATTCGTTCGTTTTTCGAGACGACTGTTTTATATTCTGTTCGTTTTATTTCATTTCCTTTATTTAAGGAAAGGAAACTGGTTTATTAGCTAATAGCAGCATGACCCAAAATTCGAGCAAGACAACGTCTGCCAGGTCCACTAATCAGTATAATATAAAAACAGTTTAAAATGTCACAAACCAACTTTGTTTGTATTTAGATATTAAAATTAAATTTAGTACCGGACTAAAAATGAAACCGCGGAGAAACCTAATCAGTGGTCGGCATTTGAGTCGATCACTAGTTTAAGTAGCTCTTCCCGCGACCGGGTGATGGGTGATCCACTCTAACCCTGGTTGGTATTTGATATCCGACCTCCTCCGTGTTTCGGAAGGCACGCAAAACAGTGGGACCCGATTAATATCACTGAATGATATTAGTCGTCAAGTTGCAGAGATCGTGGGGGTTCTGAGGATGACGTCAGATGGCAATCGGTCATCTTAACTCGCCCCACAGCCACACCCTCTGCAATCTAAGCGGACTCTGGTACTGAACTGGGATAACCCTAGCAAGAAAAAGACTAAAATGAAACATCCCCTGCACGCTTCTCGGCCAATATGTAAACTAGGACGAATCTGGGGAAACCTGAACGGATGGTAACCGGACTACTCCACAATTGGGAAAATTGAGCAACAATTTCGAGCAATTTACGTCTTCGCCGTTGTAAGGTATCACCCATGTCAACGAAATCATGTCTGTTAACATGAATGTTAGTAAAGCTTTGTGATTAGTTTGAAACTTGGAAATGGATGGTAAAGTCGTATTGGATTTGTATATTGAAATACTCATATGATGATCCTTCATAACATAGAGGCCAAAACCTGTGAATATTTACTTAGTCAATATGCTTTCGAACCCTTAATTACATAATTATTATGATCCTTTAATATAGGGGAAAAAAACACCGATTATAACATAAGATTAAATAAATAAATACATACAGGACTATATGACACACGGAAGTCTGTTCCAAAGGTAGATAACTTAATGCCTGTGTTATAGGTAACAGCCTCCTGTTAAATACAATTTTTTTTTAGAAATATATAAATCCATACATATGGATAATACACCCAGACTCGAGGTGGGAATCGAACCCACGAATGTGAGAAAGAGGTACTGGTACCCGGACGCGCCGGCCCAATTCGGCTACAAGCATGGCGCTACCTCTAATTAAAAGCCATTTCTGGCTCCAGCATTTTAACGCACCAAATTGGTTTATACACGTACACACTACACATACTAATCATAATGTACTTAGATAACTGTTACCACGTCAAAGGTCGTAACACAACCGCCCTGTTTACCTGCGTGTCTCTGTATTTTTACTCTTATGAACAACTTTTTTTTGAGTTTAGTTAATTTTCTAATAGCAGACGAGCCAAAACTCGGGTAAAACAACGTCTGCCGCTAGTCGGTAGGTATATAAAATTAACACTAAATGAAATATAACATTACAACTAGACGCTTAAAAAAATTAAAATAAGCGCAGCAGTCGCAAGATGTTGAGTGCGACATAAAACGATAATCCATAAATTTTAAAAATAAAAATTCCTACCGCATGTCGTGACGCGGCGTGACTGCAGACGGAGCGCGGTGCGGTGTAAATCCCAGGTAAATCTTTGTTACCGTATGCGCCCATTTGCTTGAGATGTGAGCTGAATTGTAACATTGTCAAAGAAGATCTGGGTATGGCTGTTTTTAGGGTTCCGTAGTCCTACAAGAAACTCTTATAGTCTTGGTCTTTCCTTCAGCAAGGTGGATTTCGAAACATTTAGGAATACACTCTTAAAGCATACGCTTTACCAGTGTATTTTTAGCTAGTTTTAATAATAAGAGAGCATACTCATACCTCGAAGTCCGGCAACGCATCTGCGAGCCTTCTGGCGTGGCAGTTGTCCATGGGCGTGGATAGTCGTTCACGTGAATTGCTTTCCCGTTTGCCCCTTGTTATATAAAGAAAGAATAAAGGACGGTTGTTCTTTATTCTTTCTTTATTAAAATCTATAGCGCACATATCTACTCGTAATACCACACTAAGTCAAAACACAAAATTTTTGGACAAACTTAGTTTGGCTTTGACGGACCCTACCTGACCCTTAAAAACAAATTGTATGATTTGCGGACGCCCTTGTTGTTTGTTTTAATTCAAGGACGTTAATTTTTATGCCCAAAAAGCCCGCGAGGGTCTTTGTTTGCGGTTTTTGCCCCTTTCCGCGTAGAGGATACGTTACAAGCGTAAGCGGTTGTGAAACATACTTTTTTTTTAATTATCCTGTAATGTCACACTGCTGGGCAAAGGCCTCCCCTCTCTTCGACAACTGTTCTCTATCCTGAGGTAACCCAATCCACTCTTTTCCCGCAAGGCGTCCAAGCCGTCGCGGCACCTCTTCCTCGGCCTACCTGGTGTTCGGCGGCCATTGGTAGGAGTCTATATAGTCGCAACATTGGCCCACCTTTACGGATTAATTTGTGGCACATGCCCAGCCCATTCCACACACATAATTGTTTATTTATTTGCTTATTTACTTATTTCTTGCTAAATTTCATCTCTATAGGTCCCGCGGTTTTCGTGATTGCGTGATACATGCATCAATGTGAGGTATTGAGGACTACTATACGTTATTGTCGCTCAACGTTTCCAAGTATCTAAATATGAAAAGATTATTTTCTTTCGTGGAATATCTTAAGAGTTGAATTTTTTCGGCAGTTACTCGCAGGCCACTGCTTTAATGCTTAATTTGTATACAAAGTTAACCTCGTTACGTTGTTTGTTTGCTCGTTGTGGGCTTTGTGGACTCTTTGTTAAGAGATTATTAGGTACGAAAAGGTTTTTACAAATTCTTCCATAAAGCTACCTGAACTGAATGATTAATAATAAGGTACATAATTAACACAGGAAACATTTGTGGGCGGGTTATTGGGGTATAAATAAATATATACAGGACTATATGACATACTGACGTCTGTTCCTAAGGTAGACGGTTTAATGCCTGTGTTATGTTACAGACGCCTGTTATACACAAATATATATTTTTGCGTAAAAATAGAATAATATATACATACAGACTTGAGGCGGTAATCGAACCCTCGACCCCGGAGTGGAAGGCAGGGTCACTGCCCACTGCGCCAAACAAAATGTATGTCTGATGAGATGTGTACACATAACTTTTTGAGATATTAAAGAACAGCAAAATAGGCGCACATTTTGTTGAGCTTCATTTCTCATAATAGCATTAGTTAACAAAGTACAATACAAGGACTCAGTGGCCGGCACTTGGGTCTATCTCTAGGTATGTAGCTCTGACCTGGTTTACAAATATCTAACCTCCTACGTGTTTCGGAAGGCGCGTAAAGTGGTGGGTCCTGATAAATGCCTCATGTGAGTGATATTAGTCGTGAGATTGTATAGATTGTGGAGATTCTGGGTCATCCTTCTCGCCCCACAGCCACATCCTATGCAATCTAATTGGAACCTGATACTAGATCGACATAACGCTAGGAACAAGCTATGATACCTTTTTAACCATAACCCATACTTCTATTCCTTTCAGTTTGGCATAAAACCCTTACAAATCTCCAACCAAAAACCCTTCTCTTGCTAACCAATAAACCCTATATAGCTCTCTAATCAAAATCTCTATTTCTGCCAAACAAAACACCTACTCCTACACCTAATAATCAATTAACGTCCAACCTAAATTCATATCTGTCTAACCAAAACTCCTACTCTAACTCCTACAAAACTAATAAACTCTTACATTAAGCATTGGTAGCTACTAGAGAACTCTCTGACCAGAACTTTTTATTTTTTTTTCGCATAAATAAAGTAAAATCTCGATACGCCTTCAACCTAAGCCTCTTCTTCTATCAACTAAAACCCTATTTAAACCGAACTCGATAAATCCAATTAAAAACCATTCCGCTACCGGTCTGATTACCAGTTTTGCAATGAAAATTCATAACATTTTTCCATGAAATTTGAAGAACTAGGTTCTTTATTGGTCATAAAAGCTATCTATGTTTTATTCAATATACATAATTTTTATTTGTATTAGTTATATAGTTACTACCTGTTTTCCCTGACTTTGTCCGCGAAAATAGCTAGAATCTTAAGACTTCCTAAATGTGGTCCTATCGAAAAATCCTTTCTTAGCAGGTGTTCAATAACCATAAAGTACCTCCTTGCCAAATTTCGTCATTGTACGTCCCGTGGTTTTCGATTTTCGATTATCGATCTTCTGCTCGTTTAAAACGGCGTTTTCTAAAAAATGTAACGTAGCTAGACCGATTAATCGTCCTCGAAATCCAGTCACATACTAAATTTTATGAAAATTGTTGGAGCCGTTTTCGAGATACAAATCATATATATACAAGAGTTGCTTGTTTAAATGTATTACATATGTAGATTTGGGTCGTCGTCATGTTAAAAAAAGTCAAGATTTTTATAGAATAGCGTAAAGTAAATATTCAAAAACATGTTTTTTGACTCGAAAGTATTGGCTCCATAGATCGGATCTACGCAAGCACGAGATTCGTAGTCACAATCGCCTAAAGCGAGACTACATCGGCGGCGAGCCGTCCTACAAGCAGGTGGAGCGTTTGCAGAAGTTGCAAGAAGACAACATTTGCCCCTTGTAACATAAAAAAAAACTGAGGCGTAGTTCCCCAGCCTTTGACGCTGTGAAGGTCATTCTGACCAATAGAATTACATGTTCAGAAAAGAAAGGGGAGGAGTAGGTACATATCTTCAATACAAAAAAAAAAACTAGTAAGGCCTTTATAAAGCACTCACTCTAATAACATTTGTTCTCGTTGAAAAAACACTAATGTCCGTCGCGATTCGGAATTCTAAAAATGTTCGGGATACGGTCCTCCTAAGACCCTCCAACGAAAATCCTACTTTACCGGAACGATAACGAACGGACGTGACTGTGCACGCCCTTAAATGTTTTCACCGTTTTCACGTAATACTATATTTTCATTTAATACCCAATATGCCTATTGAGTGGCGACCACGTCTGGGAAAACGAAAGGCAGGACGTCCCCCCACCAAGTGAACTGACTGGTTACAAGCGGCACAACATCGCCGTTCGTGGATATTAATGGAGGAGGCCTATGTTCAGCAGTGGAGGTCCCTAGGCTGATATGACGATGATAATGCCTATTGAGGAAGCTGGTAGCTGAATCGGTGACCGGTACTTCGAATCGTTAAGTTAGGCAGTATTTACCGCAGCCGGCATCAGGTGATTAATGGATGACTCCCATTTTTTATTATTCTAGAACTGGTGTCAAAATATCCGACCTCCTCCATGTTTCGAAAGGCACTTATAAAAATGGGAGCCGATTGATGTCACTTAGTGATAGTCGTCAGATTGTGGGGCCTTTAATTAACAAATTACTAAAATAATTGGCGGCAATGCTGTCACGTCAAGTGATGGTATTGTTTTCGCGTTTCGTTCGGTTTGTGAGACTTCCCGGTGGCTTAAACTCGTCATTAAAGGCCGGCAACGCTTCTGCTAGCCTTCTGGTCGTGCAGATGTCCATGGGCGTCGGTAGGCACTCAGGTGCTTGCTGCGTGCCCGTTTGCCCCTTGTAACATAAAAAAAGTGATTATTCGGTGAAAAAGATTATTTATACCGGACCTATTTCGTCTCACGGCGAAATTCTTTGATCGCTTTTGTGAATCCGGCTTTGGTAGACCTATTTTTTTTTATAAAATCGTAGTGCAAGCCTTTTAGCACATTAATAATACAGTTCAAGACATTAAGAAATTATTTCAAGTACGAGCAGCTGCTTAAAGCTTTTGTCAATGTAATATGATTTAAAATGTTTAATTGTCACTAAATAAACTGTATTCAGAATGTTTCGTTTGATGCCTGCACTAATACAGAGTTAATATAGCTATTTGCGCTGAAAAAGTTTTCACTTCAATTTTCGATTCAAAAAGCCGTTCTGGCGAAAAAATATAAAAACAGCTAAAAATGGCACGTGGAGGTAGTTTTTCTTCTCCCGGGCCCTTGGAAATCAAAATGATGTAAACTTTCAACAAACAGTTGATCTTGTATAGCTTAGAATTTTTATGGCCAACTTTCGAGTCCATCATCAGATGAGCTCCATAGTGCCAAAGCACAAGAGTGTTTACCAAGACATAACAAATGAGCACGAATTCGATGCGTTTATTTTGTACTTTGTAAAACTCCTTATGGCCACCTTTCGAGTCCACCATCAGATGAGCTCCATAGTACCAAAGCACAAGAGTGTTTACCAAGACATAACAAATGAGCACGAATTCGATGCATTTATCTTGTACTTTGTAGAACTCCCTATGGCTACCTTTCGAGTCCATCATCAGATGAGTTCCATAGTACCAAAGCACAAGAGTGTTTACCAAGACATAACAAATGAGCCCGAATTCGATGCGTTTATCTTGTACTTTGTAGAACTCCCTATGGCTACCTTTCGAGTCCATCATCAGATGAGTTCCATAGTACCAAAGCACAAGAGTGTTTGCCAAGACATAATTGAGCCCAAATTAGATGAATTTACACTGTATTTTAGTGTACTGTAGAAGTTCCTATGGATATCTTCTGATTCCATCATGAAGTCAGGCTCCATAATACTTTATTATTGTATTGTCACCGAAGATGTAATTATTATTTGCATGATTTTTAATCAGCCACACGCCAGAATACTCGCGTGTTGAAAAAAAAATCCTTACTGCGTCCCCGCCCTTCCTTCGTCCTTTTCAGATAGGAAACTGTCCCAGCTGACCTTTTATTTCGGAATACTTTAATATACAAATATGTGTAACAATTTTTCCAAAATTTTGATTTCCACAGAATACGTGTAGAAAATTTACCCCCTCGCATCCTTTTTGGCGACTTATATTTTTCCGCAGCACGGCTGCTCATATTGAAATTGCTAAGAGTTAAAAGGTATTCAGCGCAAAAAAATTCATAAGAATAGGAGACGTTTAGCAACAAAAGCCATGACTCGAGAGTTTTATATATTGGGTTATTTATTGTTCATTTACTAATTTATCAGCTATATCTAATACTATATAAATAATACTATATCTATACAAATAATTGAGTATTCAGCATACTGTTTAGCATTCAAGTATACACTTTTCGAATTGATTTTCTTCGTGTTAAAAAATACGCAGTTTTAATTCTGTTGGACAAAAGAATTTCGGGCCAAATTCGCCACCCCCCCCACCCCCAAAATTTTGCCACCAGGGTCCAGCCTACTTAGCCTGCTGATAATTCTGCTATTGGCCTGTAGTCTCGTGAGACCTTGATGAAGACAAATAAGTAATAAAAAATATCGTGCTCATTTCAATCGTAGGTGGGGCATAAAAAATATGTAATGGTTATGTGGGAAGGCACACCAAGGTGAGAGGCTTTTCGGCGAGGAATGAAAGTTGGGAGCGAAGGTCGATATGCTCAACCACCGCAAAGGAAGACCTTCGTGTCCGGGCTAGTTGGGCGGCCGCGCCTCGCCGACATTTGTTCGTCGGAAGGTCTATATATAGTGAGTGTAAGTAGAAACTTCGCTTGCGTAATCCGCCACCAAAGCACAGCACTACACTGACTTTCCGATGTTCCTCAACGCACGTTTCGCTTCGACACCGAAGCATGATCAGGAGATAGACTCTACAAAGGTTATTCGTGTCACCAAATGTTTTTCATGCCTGTCATGGATTTCCGCAAAGTAAATTCTTTCAGTTATTGTTGTTTTTATATATAAGTTGTGAATGAATGAATAATTTCAATGATAATAAGCAGCCACTTCTCTACTGGGGGCAAGTTGATCTTCGAAAATAGTAACTTTATAATTTTTTTGTATTATGATAATTATGCAAATAAAAAAGGAAGTATAAATTCAATCGACTGGACAGGGACAGGGATACGTGATCATTTAATTTTGAAATTCTTTCGTTTTTTTTTTCAGTTTTAACAGCAATTTTTCTGAGGGGCAATGCGTGTCTCCTGGTGCCTCCACAAAAAGCCCCAGATTATAAGTGTTCTAATTCGAGCATTAAATAGTCATACTATAACGATGTAGCATGGGAATTACTAGTATTCCTGTTTATTCACCGTGCTACATTCCTACGACCTAGATCATGCGTGGCATCGCACGATACACAGTTACACTAGTAGTAATAAACCCTTTAAAATTATCACATTTCAATTAGGTTTACTATCAGTACTCTTCCTCTTCCTAGTTTTGTCCCAGTCTAGTACCAGAGCCCGCTTAGAATTCAATGGATGGGGCTGTGAGGCGAGTTAATATGATCGATTACCATCTGACGTCATCCTCCAAACCCCCACGATCTTTACCCATTGTTTTACGTGCTTCCGAAACACGGAGGAGGTCGGATATCAAATATAACCCAGTGTCAGAATGGGTCACTCATCTATCATCCAGTCGCAGCCAAAGCTTATTAACCTAGCGATCGACTCAAATGCTCACCAACTAATTAGGCCACGGTCTCCTTTACTTTTTACTATCAGTATATATTCGAATTTAAAAGTTAGTTGTTTTTAGTGAAATAAGAAAAAATAATTTTCTATTTAACCAAAACAGGAACGGAATCGTTACAGTAGGCAGTAAAACTACATGTACATTATACTTATTTTTCTGCCCCAAATACCTTACGCTTCTAACGGATCTAATTTTTTTTGTATATAATATCCTTGCGGAAGCTAGAATTTTGGGGTGAATTTATAACCGCCGTTGTTTTTGTGAGGACACACACGCACGAGCTACACACTGCTTTTACGTTTCGAAAACATTCTAGTACGTCATTTAAATACGTTCGTACCGTCTGAATGTATGTATGAGCTAGTTTTCTTTTAAATACGAAAAAGTCAGTTCAGCATTACATAGTTAAAAGATAAGTTATTTAACATGTTTTATTGAAAAATGTTATTTCAATGTTTCGGCACTATTGGAAACATAAAACGTGTCTAAAGAATTTGTCGTGAAACGTGAGGTATAATTTATAACATATAGTTATAACAAATTATTAATGTAACATACAGTTAACACATAATTCAATCGTACACACATTATTTATGGAATATAGCATGTGTACAAGTTTAGTATATTCTTAAATTAGTTTAAATTAATGTTATATTCTGTTTGTGCGTCATAAATAAATAATAATAATAAAATATTCGGTTGTAGGTCACTCTGGTCCCCTTAGTGACCTACAACCCCTACGTTAAGTAAACGCTACCTCTATTTTAAGCCAAATAACGACTGATACAATGATAAGAATATTTCACATACACAAATATATCCAGGTTTGACTATAAAATCCTTTAAATAAAATGTTGCCTTGTATTTTTTTATTATTATTTTTATACGCTTGACCGCAATTACGCCTGATTTTAAGTGTAGATTCGGTGTACAGTGGAAGGCGCTTGCCTAAAAAGAACCCATTTACTCTTGCCTTAAGGATACCCATGTTGGTCAAAGAACACAGACGCCAGAAGAGTATTCCACGTTTTAGCTGTTCGAATAAGGAATGAAGCATCGATACGCTTCGTACGGGATGTCTGCATGTCAATAAAGTAAGAGTGGTAACCCGCACGGCGTTTACTGGTTCGACGATAAAAAGGCGATGGAGGGCGAATAACCTTTGTAGATAATTGATAGAATCAGGCGTTACTTTGCGGAAATCCATGACATGCATGAGAAACTAAACTCTCAGTCAGTTGTGAACTTGGACGTCTTTGCCGCAAACGTAATTTGACGATGGTGCGAGTTTCACGCTTTATGTTACCGACATCTCTGAAGATTTGTTTTCACTTCTGCTATGACTCCCGGAGTGCCTTTTTTGTCTTGTTAAAAACAGCAAATGAGTGTACAGTTCATTTTATTTTGACTAGCAACGCTTATGGACAATAACTATGGACAATATCTAGTACCTATACCATACCTACAACAAAACTTCGGAAAAAAATATGACTTGCACACATTACAAACAGTTTTGTACCAATTTAGTAATGTACATATTATTTAAAATAATAAACGCGATGTTTAGCTTATGAGATTCAAAAAGGAAATCCTTATTATTATTATTTTATTTTTCTGATGTTTATGAAATAAATCATTACATCCATTTGATTTGAGGCAATTCAATTCCATTTTTATTTTTTGTAACATTTACGACTTAAATATACACAGGTAAATTTTGTGGTGGAGATGTTTAATAGTTTTAACCTAATAATACAATTAAGGACTTATCGAACGAATGAAACCAATTTAAGGTCGTAACAATTTGGTTTATAATTGAGGTCTAAATAGCCGTTGCGAATTGACTCGAGAAAACATCTAAATGTTATTTAATGTGAATCAAAATGTAACTGGGAGAACTGGATAGTTTTTCGCAATTAAATCTTCACACTCAATTATTTCTCAAACGACACATAATTGATGTTATTATATGCGTGATTTTACATATTTGGAGAACAAGTTTACGTATTTGGTGTATTAATTCTGGGCCGTACCAAAGCCCTTCCAATTAAATTTTTAATTGTTAATACGTTGTTTGAAAGCTCTCATTTTAAGTCAACAATTAATTCTCTCTCGTGTTCGAGTGTATACGTTCTAATATAGTCTTTACATGAGAAAAGACAACAAAATATGTTTGGATTTTTTAAAGATAATATCCTAGATAATACAGAAGCATGGAGTCCAAAGTCAAACATCATTTAGCGCTACATATTACGTTGTTCCGGAACGATTGTGTTAGCACCTACTTTTACGCGGCGCACCCGATCTACGGAGGCAAACATCTTATTTGTACGAGCTTCATGCAGGATGGATCTATGTATGTACGTACCGAGTCAATTCTATATAAATACTAGCTGATTTTCGACATTGTCAACGTAAAATTAAACTTGCGAGAGCCTTCAGATCTCCTTAATAGGAAACTATACAAAAATCCATTCTTAGCGGATACCTACTAAGTATAAACTAGCTTTTTGCCGTTTCCTTTTTCTTTTCCTCTGCGTTTTACGACATCTCGTGATGTACTGAATAAAAATGATTCATGAATAAATAAATATTGTTCTAAACTTATAATATAAATATGATGATGAGGTATTTAAAAATTATGAGAATGCTTCCTAAAATAAGTATCAACGTCCCTTTAACAAAAATGGATGAAATGAATTTTATATAATATGTAATTTAGGTAATATTATAATCACTATTAAATCTGTGATACAAACGCGCCTTAATTTTTGGATATTATTCCGGATCTGGAGAATATTATTTCACTTCTTAAAAATCCAATTCTACGTTAGGTAGTGGTCATACAATATTACATACATTTAATGTTTAAGTTACATATTTATATGAAGAAACACAACACTATCTCGCGTTTGTTACACTGGACCAATCGTCCAGTTAGTGAGAAGTGTATTTCGCCATAGAAACGAATGGGATTCGCGTAACATTTGCTCTTTTAATAATTCGCATTACGCAGTTTTCGCTGCGACCCGGCGAGCGTGCGGGCGAGAGTGAGCGATAAATGCTCATAATTTATTTGTCCACGTTTCAGTATCGAAAGTCATGTTTACACTACACATAATAGTTTTCTAGAGCGTACATACGTTCTAGAACAGTCACATGATTGTTTTATTTGACAGTTTTATTGTGTAGAATATTTTTGGGATTTTTTTTTCTTGCAGTATAACTTTGTCCAAAAACAGGGCTTAATGCTGAAAGCATTTTCTGCCAGTCTACCTAAATATCAGGGGAAACATAGAAATTAATTAAAAAAAATTAGAATCCAAAAATACGTTTTCAATTAAGAAATACTCATAACTAAAAGAATACTTCTACTGAGTTTACGCGTCTGTCGTTTACAGCGGCTTGCGGGCAAGGTCTCTAAGTCTCATCTAATTGGATGAACCGACCCGGCACCAATTAGCACTGTTATGTTTTATTTTATAAAGTATACATATAAATGATACAAGAGTTATCAAATTAAACGGATACACACGTCTGTCGTTTACAGTGGTCTGCGGGCAAGGTCTCTCAGTCTCATCTAATTGGATGAACCGACCCGGCATCATTGCCAGCATTGTTATGTTTTATTTTATAACGTATACATATAGAGGATACAAGAGTTATCAAATGAAGCAGATACACGCGTCTGTTGTTTACAGCTACTTGCGGGCAAGACTCATACAATTGGATGAACCGGACTGGCACCACTAAGCACTTTTATAATTTATTCTATATTTGTATACACATAGAGGATACAAGAGTTATCAAAGTAAACGGTTACATAGATTGTCGTTTACAGCGGCTTGCGGGAAAGATCTCCAAGTCTTATATAATTGGATGAACTGGCCCAGCACCCAATTGGTGCCAGGCCGGTTCATGCATTGACATGTTTAATTTTAATGGAGCATTTTGACGCTTGTAGTACGCTTCATTTTAGAGTTTTCTTATATTCGGTATTATTTTGTCAAAAATGGTTTATCATCCACAAACTTTAAAAAAGATAACAATTTTGTGTTCCTTTCTTTGTAAATACTAAATAACTATTTTACTAAATAACCATAGTGTATTTTAAACTATTACAAAATTTACCAAAATAATACGCTCAATAGCACAGTGCACGAAATATTTAAGTTTTAATGTATTAAAATAATGTTCTGTTCCAATATTTTTCTGTAGGTTGGAAGGAATTATATTTTTTAAACGACCTCATATGACAGAGATAACGAAGCCACGCTTGACGATTCTGCACTGTTAGAGTGGTTCGCGGGCAGTGTTTCCCAGTTACAACTAATTGGACGAGCTGTTCTTAGTTAAAGTCAAAATTCCTGTATTCAATTCGGCTGTTTTATAAGTATTTACGAACGGCGAGTAGAGAAGAGAGGCATAGTAACCGCAGTTCAAAAAAAATAAGCTGTTAAATCGATAAGTAGCTGACGGAATGGTATCTACCAGTGATGGCTACATTCCGCCAAGATTGCATTAAAGAGTAACGGAACATCAGCATTTAATACAACGGTTGAGACGAAAAGAGGTACATTCATTTTAACTTGTTTTATTGTTTTTAATTATTCCCTCACGGTTCGTCTCGGAATTGGTGATAGCTTTCAAAATATTTGACCGTTCAAAAGAGATTATAAATAATTAAATATATACAGGATTATATGACAAACGGATGTCTGTTTTTAAGGTAGACAACTTAACGTCTGTGTTACAGTTAACAGACGCCTGTGATACATAAATATATATATTTTTATAGAAATATTTAAATACATACATATATATAATACAGCCAGCCTCAAGGCGGGAATCGAACCGACCACCCCTGAAGCGAAAGGAAGGGTCACTGACTACAGCGCCAACGGATCAGTCATTTTATATAAAACATCTTTTGATTTTTCTTAATTGGTTATAATACATTATGGTATAAGAAAGATTTAAAGGCTAAGTTAACACAACAGCCCAGCTGTATGATTATTTGAGAGCAAACTTCGTTGTATAAAATACTATATCTGCTTTCATAGTCAGAACGTAAGCTAATAGAATTCTAGTGGACTACATCGGACCGGACTGACAATTAATTACAGCAGCTTACAGCGAGATTTCTAAGTCGCGACTAATTGGATGAACCGGTTCAATCCACAAATCGTCTACAGATTAACTTAAATGGAACGCTTTCATTTAAGTATTCATTTCTTCGTACTGAAGTTTCCCCTTGAAAGAGTGTTTTGTATAAGTTTCAAAGTGACATTGAGGGACCCTAGTGCATCCCGGAATGTTAGTTCAGTTCGATAGCTAAATGCAGCATTTACTACAAGGTCTTCAAGTCAGTGCTTATTAAAGGAACCAGTCCCAACTACCTATATTTGAGTTGCAATATTTTTTTGTAAAATTTAGATACAATAAGAACTTTTATCTAGAAAGATAGATAATAGTTTTAATGTTGTGAAAGAGGATTACAAGTAAAAACACAAGATCGAGGGAACAGTTGATTGTTTTTCGTTAAGTTAAATATTTATTGCCATTTATGTTTCTCAGAGGTATTTCGTATCAATAGGTTGTTTCCACCCTACATGTATACAATCTTCCTGGCGTCCATCATGTCGCGGGTGTCACGTGACACCGCTGTGCTGATGCTGCCAGAGCGAGACTATGAAAATTGCGATAGCTATTGGTGGAGAAATATTTTGTATATATCAAATGCTTACTCCAGAGAAGAACAGGTTTGTTAGTTTTTTTTTTTTGTGGTTTTTACAAAAATAATGAGATGTCGCATTTGTCTTTCGCTTTATATGTTTTGCGACGTTTTTAAATTAATAACTTAATCCTTTGTTATACTCTTACATTAAAGAGTTAAATTTCTATTCCTAGAAATGTGTGTCATTGAAAAAGGAGGTTGTAGTTTAATCAGTTGCCGGCATTTGAGTCAAACACTAGTTTACGTAGTTCTTACTGGGGCCGAGTGAGAGATAGGTGACCTATTCTAACACTGATATTCAAATGACCCATCACTTACGTGTTTCGGAAAGCATCTAAAATAGTGGGTCCTAATTTTGTCACTAAGTAATATTAGTCGTGAGATTCCGAGGATGACGTCAGACGGCAGTCGGTCATCTTAACTCGCCCTACAGCCACATCCTCTACACTTTAAGTGGACACTGGTATTAGACCGGGATAACGCTAGGAAGAAAAGATAGTGTGTCACCGTAAGTAGTGGGTCTACTAATGAGGCTTTAAAGTATGCTGAATGCTCCCGGAATGACAAAATAGTCAGTATAATTTAATCAAATAAACAGCTAAAAGAATCTATGACTAATTCAGAAATGCTCTCTTCATCATGTTAATTGAAATGGTCTGAAATGGTCTTGTATATATAGTTAGACTGCATAAATTATATGTTTTAGTGTATGCAAATATCTTGGTACATGTCGGCAGAGACGCAGATGCACATGCTCGGAGCTTTGCTCTGCATGCTATTGGCTACTGGAAAACGCCGAATTGCTGCAATTTTAGCAATAATAATTCTATTTGGGACAACTGCGTTTCATTTTACCACTACAATGACTAACTTGAGTGAACGGTAAGAAATTTATAATCTATACTAGCGGACCCGGCTGACGTTGATTTGACCGAATTTAGGCTCGTCTAGAGTTAACTAGTAAAATATTCTCCTTTATGTCTTTTCCTTAAAACGTGACTGGACGAATGTTCTAAAAAATAATCATTTTACATGGCACGTCAAAAGCTCTACTGTAATCCTACAACACGGTAGGTTCATTACACATTATAGATTATTCTCGTACAACGCGCTTCTACGATTTCGAATATTAAATATTATAGACTAATATTAATGCGTTATAAGAGCACTGTGTTATAGGGTGGGTGTAATACGAACGTTATTTATTTGAAGTATTCTGAAAGAGGGTCCAGATCTGCATTTTTTTCTATTTCTTTTCTTTTAAACCTACTCTGAAATAAGGGGAATTTAATAAAACAAACAGAATTTAAATCCGTCCAGCTACTATAACATTTTGGAGTATTAGCGACATTAATTAACAACGATTGATTTTTGTATATGTAGATATATAAAAGCGAAAATTACCCTATCGTGAAATTTCGAAAACCCCGGGACATGCAAAGGTAAAATTTGGCAAGGTAGTAGACATCCGCTAAGAACTGATTTTTCCGGCAACAGTAAGAATGTCTAAGGGTTTTCGCAAATTTATTTTTACGCGGACAAAATCGCGGAATTTTATATTTATGTAGATAAGTTGCTTACTTAAATGATGTTTTAAAACTAAGAAGAATTTTAGGTACTTTTTAATTCTAAATCAAAATTGTTAATTTAAATTTTTATATGAATTTTAATTTTGCATTTTATTTTTGTTTGACTTTTAGTGTTTATATGAAGTTTGAATTTTGTTTTATATGGGTTCTCGCCTGAAATAAAATGATTTTTTTTTTTTTTTAAATAAATATATACATCGTAGATATTGTATATCGACAATCTTGAAAACGAGTAAATTGTCAATATGTGTACCTATTTTAATGTGGATGTATCTTTTCAGTGAAACAAATGCGTTTGCCTTATACTCTATAATAATAAATTGTCCTTGGGCTCGCGTGGTGCCATATTTTGTCGGAGTCCTGTCTGGTTGGCTGATATATGTTATGGAAGGAGAGTGTGTTGTTTCAAAGGTAACATAACCAAACCCAAATTATATGGAAGCATGGTTAGGAATTAGCTCGCTTAAGTTTCAATAACTCAACAGCAGAGGAACTAAAATCCGTGAGGCGCTCGGTTCAAACCCTAGAGGTAATATAGTGGCCACTCCGACTCCAGTTAAGATTTTAACTTTTAAAGTTACTACAATATTAGGCATATCTCAAAATATTAAATCAATTGTTTCTAGGTGAGTTCCTGGTGCTTATGGTCTGCATCAGTGACCATGTTTTTGTCTTCACTATTCCTGCCGTGGGTGCCTGTCCGCTGGATCTCGAATTGGGTTCATATAACATGGCCCGTTGCATTGCTTTGGCCTGCCCTACTTTGTGCCACTAAGTACTCAAGTAAGATATTTTATTTACATTTTTATAGCACTGAAAACTAATAAAAAATTATACTAAATGACCAAGCAAACGCAAGTTACAAGAACTATATATACGTATATTAAAGTCCTTACTGAATATCGTTAATACTTTACACTTGACCTTTGCAAATTATAATAATATCGAAAATATTTTAGTATTATTTTCTGTGTATAAAATTCGAGAGGAAACGCAATAGTGAATGCCCTGTTAAAGATAATTTAAAAGTAAATGTGTTTAGGTAGAATTATCGTGTTTTTGATCAAGAGTTACGCTCAGATCGAGAAAAACTAAGAAGTGCAATAAAAATTCAAATTAAAAAATTACAAAATGGAAATTAAAATAGTAGATTATTGCACCGAGCGCAAAGTGAGTAATAAATGTATAAATGTTATGTTGGTGCCTGAGGATGCGAGGGCACAAACGAACGTCCTGACAGATCGAGACTATATAGTCCTTGTAGGACTACGGAAGTCTAAAAATATTTTTTTTTCATTTGTCCAGATAAAACTAGATTTCTCCTAAGAAGTCCTTGCATCGCCGGAGTGAGCAGACTTGGCTACACGATATTCTTACTGCACGGAATTGTGTCTCGGTCGATACTGCTCTCAGTGGATGCACCTTTGTGTTCTCACTTCTTATGTATTGTAAGTAATTGAGTTATATATTTTGTGTATCAAAAACATCACTTCCGGAAAATACCCTTTATTTGCTGTTTTCCACAGTTGTATTGAAAAAGTTGTCCCGTCTTATTAAAGTAACTGTATCCGTCTGTATTGATAAAATTTCTCAGAATGCGTGCAAGGCTATAAAATGAATCAATCTGGGACCACGTTAGTGATTCACCAAGAAGAGCCGTTAAGCGAAAAGCAGGGAAGTGGACACTAACTACATTTTCTCGAAACATTTTGTCGGTTTTTAGGCTTCATAACTTCACAATTTTATCTGCATATAAAGAGATAAAATTATACTCATTAAAAATTATGTACATATGTAAAATTAAAAATTACTTGGTGACCTTTCTGATTGAAGTTTGCAATCTATTCGAATTCAAAATCCAATAGCGGGAGATTTCTTCTTAGCATATTATTATTGAAAATAAGAGCTCATAAGAGTCTTTTTTTGATTTGATACTGTAATATTCCCTAATAGTGTTTATGTAGTATTAGTGTTTAAAGCAAACAAATGATGTTTTATTTCAGTTTTGTTACTTCGCTGGTTGCACTTTAGTAACGATCGTGGCTGCTCTCTGTTTATCGTTGCTGTTGGAAATGCCGAGCTGTTGCCTACTTAGAAGAGTATCGGATTATACTTATCGATGAATTAGGCCTTTCATAATTATTGCATATTCCATGATTAATTCTAAAAGGAAACAAAACATAACATATTTATATCATATTTATTTAACATAAACATAGATGGAGTCCAATAATGTTCAAAATAATGGCGTAGAGTGCGTACAGTTTAAAAATACACACCCCTCCACTAAATTCCATTATTTTTAAGTGTGAAACTAAATATTAATTGTAACTCTTGCCTGTCTGTGTGCAGCGATTTTGTGGCGATGACTTAAAACCAATGACATTGACGAGCTTGCGTGTATTGCGTCTACACATTATTTTGAATACTGTGAATACTTTGGAGAGGCGTGCAATAAAAGACCGCACGCACTATACATTTAAATGTATCATTAAAAACGTTTTTTAAGATATCGAGTTTTGGATTATTAGAACATTATTATGAGTAGTAATTTTGAAATAAAATAAAGAGATTGTGTTAATTTTTTTTATTAAAATAATTCAGTATAAACTTACGAACAAACAATATTTACAACTTATTTACATAATTGTACGTACGAGCTACTAAGACAAACTGTTTATGTACATATTTGGATATAATAATAATTATAACCTACATTATATACACGCCGGCAGAAGTAGCGGAACATAAGAAAGGGAGAATATAAAATAGTTCGTTTTATTTTTAAATAATAATAAAACATGACATAGCAATTAAATTAACATGTTTTGATATTACTTTGCAACGCCATTCTTGGAATTACATGATAAAAAAGCTGAACTAAATCTAATGCATTTTTCTTAGATTTCGTAATGACAGGGAAACAGTTGAAAATTTAAATTTTGTGACGTTTGACGCTCGATATTAAATTGAATTAATGTTTAATATCGAACGTTTGCCCTCCGTGCTCCGATTAAGATTTCCATTGCGGTGTTGCAATGTCAAAATATTTTTATTTAATTCTTGTTTCATGTTTAATTATTATTTGTTTATAAATAAAACTACCCATTTTACACTCCTCCTTTTTCTGTGTTCCGTTAATTCTGCCTGTGTGTTAATTTTAATGTACGTCTGTCTAGATTTTATGATTATCGCCTCCCTAAGCTATATAAGTCTTGGTATAAGAAACTTAGAATAAATATAATTTATAAAATTCAACAATTACTTATTTTTGAATGACCTTTTAGCAATATATTGACACGAATGGTTTGAGATTTTGATACTTAGAAATCACAGAAAGAGATTTTTATTTTACATTATATTTTACATTTTTATTAATGCCGATGGTCAAAAAAATACACAAACACCTTTTTTTTGGGCAATCATGCGTATGATATCATACACTTTGCATATTTACATTACAATAATTATAATAATATCTATAGAGATATAAATCACTAGTAAAAATACGCCAGCCAGACTGGTATTTTATTTAAAATACTTGTAATTTATCCCTATTGATAAATTCCCATAGAATCCAATTAAATGGGACAAAAACCGCATAGAAAACAATACACCTTCTTAGTGTCCTCGTGGCTTTAGTCCCATTTAATTGGATTCTATTCGAAATTTTGAATCGGCCTATTTAATTGTTTGCAAGCAAACACGACAATAATCTCAAGATCAGATTCACTCGTTGCCTTCTTTTCGTTGCCTCTATAAGCCTTAGTTTAAAAAGTAAACATTCATAAATTAATTAAAGAGAACGTTGACGTTTCGTAAAATATTATCACCGATTTATACTTTTACTTAGTAAAAGCGTATATTCGTTTTAAAACAACTTTGTCTGTGTTCGGTCACACTCGATGAGATTTCTTTTGTGGGGAAATTATTTTGAGCATAGTCACAATGGGTGCTTCGAACGCCACTGATATAATGAATGCCAGGAAGTATGAGATTACAGCCAAGCCGAGGAAAAGCACAAACTGAAACAAAAAAAAAATAAACTGCTAATATGTTTAAAGTTCAACTGCAGTGTTCGAAATTCGAAGAAGTTCGACGAGCGTCAGCATAGTCTAATATTGTGCAATAATAAGTGCTAGGCTGTATGCTGCACGTTCGTTGCCTTTTTAGGTAACAAAAGTTAATGAAAAATTGTATTAAGATTGGCGGGAATTGAAACTTAAAATACACGGTGCTGTTTAAAATAATATATAAAATATTGTTAAGAGTCTTATTAACGATTCGCAAGATTGTATTGCATATGTTATAAAGGAATTAGATCAAACGTACATAATTAGTTTTTTTTTAATACCGTAATAGAGAAAATTTTGATAGCATTACGGATGGAAGGATGGATTCAAATATCTTAGTATCAGTCCCACCAGTACAGCATTAATATAACTGAAGAAATTTTGGTTGGATTAGGTATTCTTACCGTATCCTATGTATTCAATAAAACACAATTTGGTTATATACTAATAGTAGTCATGGAAAAGGTCGTAGCTTAATCTCAGTGTTCGATATTTGATTCGCTCGTTAGGTTAAGTAGCTATTACCGCGGCCGGATAATAGATGGGGGACCAATTCGAACACTGATTCGAACACTTATCCGACCTCTATGTCACGGAAATTACGTAAAACTGAGGCTCTCGATTAATATTACCTGATTGGATTTTAATAAAACTTTACAATAATATAGCTTAAAAATCAGAATAACACATAGGCTGTAAATTATAAAGAGGAGTCTGACATTCCGCGCAAAACGTAACTATGTTACAGGTAGGTTAAAAGCGGGCGGGCGATCGCTGTACGAGCGTGCTAGTCGCTGGCCCGTTATTATGTTTTCTTTTAATACAGAAATCCTTGTGTGTGTATGTATAAAGATAGCATTAAAGTTGGAATGCTCCAAAATGCTCTTTGTAGCATTCATTACTCGAAAATTTTACAAAAAACAAAGTCGGAAGCTGACTTTTTTGCTGGCTGACAGAATATCACTCAGTAGAGTGCAAACAACAACTTCGAGAAAGAAAAATATATGCATTTTTAGGAAAAATAATGAAATTGCCAATTTTTTTTCTATAAATAGTAATTCAATATATGCCTCTTTGTGCAGTAATATCTCTTCTGACAAAAGAAACGTTGAATAGTCTGAGAAGCCATGTAAAAATTTCTTTGAATCGCTGAATTGTAACTGTTTATGACATTTAAACTTAAAATTTAGAATACGCGTCTTGATAAAGACGATTTTTATCCAGAGTTCGTTATCTTTTGTGAAAAGGTTCCAATATTAGCACAAATAAATTTAAATAAAACAGTAAACCACAAGCACAAAATGACTTATCCGCTAGCTAAAGCTTTAAAAACAAAATTTCTTTCGAACTAAATAGTTTATGAACCAATAACAAAAGTGCAACGATCTATAAAATTGTCGGAAGATTCGAAACCCAATTTTATGAAAAGAATACTTGCAATGGCTATTAGGTTTTATTTTGATACTTTATCGACAAATAATCGGTTGAAAACGCTTTCATTTTGGGCAATCTGCGAATGATAAAAAGAAATATTTCTTGGAGATTGGTGTTCTGCATGCAACAATGTTACTCCTTCATGGATGCACTTTGCTTTAAACTCCATATAGCACGTTTAGTGTTAAAGTGACAGATTAAGTGTTAGGTCAAAACTGAGTTAATGATACATGCAGTTTCGTCCCAACGTCCTTTATCAGCCAATCAAAGAATTATTTAAATACCATCCTATACTTAGATATAGCTATTTTTGTCTTTTTACCAAAAAACTTAATTTGGTTTAAAAGACAAACAAATGAGAAAATATCAATAAAATAACATTTCAGTATTATTAATCGTTTCGTTAACTATTATTAAACTAAATAATTTGTTACTATAACGCCGTTTTTATCGAATTATAAGCGGAATAAGTTGTAAATGACAAAATGTTTTATCCGATTTCCCAAAAATCAATTTGTTTGAGTTAGGTCAGTTTACGTCTAAGCGTACGGTATGTCTTCTCTTCTTATATCCCTAAAGATACAATTCCTCGCTTCTCTCATCCCTTGTCGATTACTCCTCCGTATGTTCATCTTTCTGCCTAAAGGAAAAATGGATAGAGAGCATCCGTACAATATATATTTTCCTGATGCTTGTGATACTACTACGTAAGTATATCGTGTCAAACAGCACAGAGTTTTACTAAAACCCATAAAAAGATACTATAAAAGGAACAATTTATTACGTGACCGTAAAGAAAGAAATGAAAGAGGAGTGACAGAAATATTAGGCCCCAATATGCGTTCAAATAAGTCAAAAAATTTTTTTTAGACATTTGCGTATAATTTCCCCAGCGAGAATTCCTTATCAAATTTCGGCGACATTTTTTTACGATAAAACTTTGAGGAGTCTGTCGAATAAATCTTTTTCTCCTTAAACTTGTTACAATTGAAACAAAAGTAAATTATGGCGGCACGGCCACGGGGCGGCGAATTAAGAAGAATGGTGGCTTGGACTTATTATTTCATTATATTTTTACATGCCCCTGGCCAACAATTCCGACCTTTATTCATTCTGTCAGCGTTTTGCTCTTACGTAACTTTCTCTTTGTTAAGTTATGATAGGGTGTTAATAATGAGGAATTGGCCGGCTCAGTGGTTAAGTGCTCACTTTTGAAGTATGAAGTCGGGATTTGAGACCTCTTTGTGTAGGTGTATTAAGAATTTAGATGGCGTTTCTTCGCCGTTTTCACTTCCACAGTCTTTTTCATTGTTATAAGGTAAACTTATAACAATGAAAAAGACTTATTATAAATTAGAGGTAGCGCCATGCTTGTAGCCGAATTGGTCCGGCGCGTCCGGGTACCAGTACCTCTTTCTCACATGAGATCTCCCGCCAAAGTTGCGTACGCCGCTCCCGTAGCATACGCCGCTCCCGTTGCCAAAGTCGCATACGCCGCTCCCCTCGCCCAAGTGTCATACTCCTCCCCAGTGATTTCTTACCAACACTAAATTGTTTGTCTACTGTTATTATTTATTTTAATGTTATTTGATAAAATAGTTACAAATATATTATTTGTTTAAGATTTTAATAGATGTATTATTATTTTTTGAATTCAGTTATTCCCCTGAATTCAATTTAGTACTGTCTTTTAACAATTTCAAAAATCAAATATAAATAAGTAACATTTCATTTTCAACTATTATAGTTTTGAGTGTTTGAGCAAGTTCTTATCATCACTTATAAACTTCTACGTCACTAATTCTTTATAAATGCTCAGTTGTGCCCAAAGCCAAGCCAAACACAAATTTTCCAAATAGAACTTGTTTAAAAGTTTATTTAATTATAAATTTCTATAGTTTTCTTAAAATAATAGAGGCGCGGAAAAGTGTATTTTTGTGTATTAGAATATATTTTTTATCCTCATATACGGGAGTTCATAAAGACAAAAACGGTCTATAAGGGTATAACCGAGCTGAAGTAAGGAAGGAAACAAACACGAAAAGGTGACGGTGACGTTATCAAAAAGTAAAATTTCGTTATTTATTTTAAAATTAGCGAACTCGGCAGACGTGGTCCTATCCGAATATTGGTTCCTATTACTATTGAATATCAATATAAAGCACCATCTATTGGTCGCATACCTCGTTCGAGTTCATTTTCGAAAAATATCTTCATTATTTTCAACATTTGTCCAAAAAAGCTAAGAACCAAACTTCTTGTAATTTTATTTCTCTACAACTTTGGTCCTACTAATATCTACCGTATGTATGATTAATATTTAAAAAACTTACACAAACAAAGTTGTAGATAAATCAATTTTCTATAACTTTTATTTCTATGAGTTATCTTCTAAAACAAATATTTTAGCACCTTTCCGCAACACCGCTTACGTGTTATCTCTAGTAGTTTTAATCCACATATTTTCTACCAGCTCTTTGTTCTTATAAGTATTATAATCTGGTATTACCCTTAATTCTTGTGACTTTTAAGGAGTCGGATAAAGGTTTTCCATGTTTTTTATCATTTATTTTCAAAATAGACAGACATATTCTGTTTATAATTTACTCCAGAAAATGTACTACTGGCTTCTCGTTCTTTTCACAAATGATCCTGAAAAATCCACGTCAACAGTGTCTCCATCTGCATTGTTCTTACATTTAATGTTGATTCATGTCATTTCCCAGTAGAGCTCTCGTCTTCATTGTCAACATGTACCTCCGGAATTTCAATTTGCATGAAATTATTTAAGAAAAAGGAAATGGTAGAACTGCTTAGAAATGATTTTCTGTACAGTTCTTATACAAATCTTTGCCCGTATGTCTGCCTGTCAAGATCCTTTTTGTCAGGAACGTGATGAGCTATAAAATTAAAATTAATACCAAATAGTGAAATCTGCAATCCCTTAAAGCTGTAAAAAACCCAACCCACTAACCTTCAACCATTTATATCATATTTCCCATACATTTCTAAAGGGAATAAAAATATATAGGGTGCTTCCCGTTGTTCTGGCTTCAGGAAATTTGGCAAGAAGCCTATATATTGTAGCACAAGTATAGGGAAAACTCCAAAAATGTTAATGTGTGGCCGAATCAGTGTCTGTTTGTCTATCTGCCTGTCTGTTTGTCAAAAATATTTCTCCCAGAAACGCTTAACTGCATAAATTTGAAATTAATACCAAATTCGTCTATGAGTCGTTGAAACTGCGAAAAAGTCAACCCTCTACTTATAAAAACCTATAGGATACTATCTGTTAACCTAGAAACTTAAAATTTGGCCTGAAGCTATATCTTGAAGTATAAGTAGGTATAGGAAAAATTCCAAAAACCGTAAATTTGTGACTACAAATTTTACGTAACGTGACTACAAATAACTGATAGAATCAGGCGTTACTTTGCGGAAATCCATGACCTGCATGAAATTCTAAACTAATTTGCTTGAATCCGCGAATGAATAACCGCGAAAGACTTTACGAATAACCTTTGTAGAGTCTATCTCCTGATGATGCTTCGGTGTTGAAGCGAAACGTGCGTTGAGGCACAAGACGTGACAGCATTGCCGCCACTTCACGCCGATCGCATGTGAGAAAGAGGTACTGGTACCCGGACGCGCCGGCCCATTTCGGCTACAAACATGGCGCTACCTCTAATTAAAAAACGTGATGATATATAGTCTATAGCCTTCCTCCATAAACGAGCTATCTAGCACTGAAAGAACTGTTCAAATCGGATCAGTAGTTCCTGAGATAAGCGTTTTCAAACAAACAAACAAACAAGCTCTTCAGCTTATAGATAGATTTCATGCCTTAAGAAATTTTGCTTTGGGGAAAAGCGGCTGACACAGGAAAAAATTTTGTATTAGAAAAGAAAGCCATAAGGTCAATTCATAACTTAAAGGCACGTGATTCCCACCGCGAAAAAAATAAAGAGATAGGTATACTTACACAGTTGCTTCACAGCATATATTAGCCAATATTGTGTTTGTTAGAAAAAATATTCATCTTTATAAAAAAGAATGTGATTTGCATGATAGGCAAACTAGAAGCAGGAATCAACTTGTGACTCCGTTCCTGCGTCTGGGTAGGGGACAGAAATCGTTTGTGGGCGCAAGTATACGATTCTTTAACAAAATTCCACGTGCAATATTAAATTTGTCTCTAGTCAATTTTCAACTATATGTTAAAACTACGCTTATTGGTAAAGCGTTTTATACTGTCGAAGACTATATGAAGGATAAAACTGCTTGGAGTTGAGTCGCACCAGCTTTGTACTTGATAGTAAACATGCAGAAATGTGAAAAACTTATTTCTGTAAGAACTATTTTTAAAAGAGTGGCTTACGAGTTTCTTGCTGATTCTTTTCGTGGCTCGACTCTTCCGAATCAGTGGTAGCTTTTAAAATATTTGACGATTCAAAAGAGCTTGTAAAAGTCTACTTGAATAAAATATCACTTGAATTTGATAGAATAACGTCTCGTCTACCTGATGTTGAAAACTGGAACATATTTCCACCTATGTTTGTTTAAAGGAACTCTCCCGGCAACTTGGAAACGCCAGGCTTAAAATTAGAAACGTATATTTTAAGCATACACGTCTGTTTCTGTAACTTATTAGAGTTCAAGTTAATAAAACTGAAGTTACTAGTAACTCAAATAAAAGTACGAAAGTTTTATTTGAAGGGAGTAAATAAAACGGAAAAATATTTTATATTCTGTATTTCTTTTGACATAACTTTTACAGTCTGTTTATATTTTCCACGAGACAAGTTTAAATAAAACTAAGTCCTTTTTGTAAAAGTGACTTCTTTTTAGAAGTGCATACCCTCTACTTTTTTTTGTAAATGCCAAAACGTGCTCAAATATAATATTTTATCTTTCTAGCTTGATTCTAACCCGTGCGGACAGAGCCAAACTTATGAAAAATCGTATTTTATTGTGATATTGAGGTTTGCTATAACATGAATGAATTATTGAAGTGAAGAAATGGTCAAATAATAATATAATTATTAATACATATTTATTTAAACACATGAAATACAAACAATCTGCCAGGATGACTTCTTTTAGCTGAGTTCTTTTACAGTGCGAATACAAATTTCTGTTCTTTAAAAACTGTTTTATATTTAAGAATTTTGTATTTGAGCATGTTTTAGTGTTTATAAAAAAGTACAGGGTATGCATTTCGAATTTCAAAAAAGGTTTTTATGGGATACTTTAATATACATATATTTAATACAATATACTAGCTGTTTCCCGCGACTCCGTTCTAGTAAATTTATAAGCTCTCAAAAGGGAATAAGTCCCCTCGATTTTGAAACATTTTCTCACAGGTACTCCGCTCGTATTAGTGTTAGCGTGATGATATATAGCCTATAGCCTTCCTCCATAAATGAGCTATCTAGCACTGAAATAATTTTTCAAATCTGACCAGTATTTCCTGAGATTAGCGCATTCAAGCAAACAAACAGGCTCTTCAGCTTTATACAGGGTGACACTGTCGCGGTTATGATGGTTACGTAGATCTTATCCTAAGGTTGAATAAAAAATACTCGCACTGTCATAATATCAGAATATCAATCCTACAAGTATTTGCAAAAATAATCATATTAATAATGTCTCAATATAAAATATGCTCACCCTAATAAATGAATGAACGACGGCGTATACATTTGTAGGTAAGTTCGTTGACCGCCACTCTCCCGCCAGCCGACTGCCCGCCCTGCCTCCATCTTATCTGGCATATTTAAATGGACAAGGATTAATACGGTATTCTTTAAGAGCTTCGTAAATAGTTCATAATTTTTTCATAATAGGTAAAAGATAAAAATGGTTCCTGTAGGTTATACTAAGAAGATAGACATATACCATCGCGGACTTTATTATAGATCTTTTTAAGATTTACAATTCCGTAGTACATTATTTTATTCTATCTCGTAAGGTTTAGCCAGTACACGGGACGTGAGCGCACAAAAACACGTTTTTTACGGCATCTCCTTTTCAATTCATTGAAATTCTCGGCTTTTATCTTTAATAACATAAACGTATTATATATAAGGGTATTATTGGAGCTACTGAAAATCAGTGTTGGAGTGACATCTCATGTCACTCTGACGTTCAGCTGAGTAGCTGCCATTTTGTAGTCGTTGCACTGCTTTACAAATATTATAAATTTTGTGCTTGTATACTCTTTTTTTTAGGCATAATTTGATTCTAAGTGTTTTTTTTTTAGTTTTTCAAATTGTGTCCTTTTTTCCCTAATTAAGTTGAAGGTTTATTTTTTAGTTCGTACTATTTATTTGTAACTAGTGTAAAGTGGTGCCAACCACTACAAATAAATGCATTTCATTTCATTTCATCTCATTATAAATATAAACCTTCACCTTGAATCGCTCTGTTTATTGGTTAAAACCGCATTCAAATTTGTTGCGTAGTTTGAAAGTTCTACGCGTACAACGCTGGGAAGTGACTTCATTTTATACTATGCAATGCAATTAAAAGATATATTCAATATATAGTGTTTTGTTAAAATATATATAGAAATTAAGTAGTATCAAGTGGCTTCGTCAACGTTAAATGTAATAATTTAGTTGAACAATTCAGCAAAAAGTAAGAGGCAATTTACTGAATACAAAGTCTCTAAAACAGTACAGCGGAAAATGTAAAACCGCCGGCCAAAAAGTCCGGAACAGTGGAAGCCGGACGCATCCAGCCGTAAATGCCGGCTTTGGGAAAAAGCTGGAATGTCTATTTGGAGTACGGTATTAAAACAGGGATATGCATTATCTCTGCCACCTACTGACTTCTATTCTTTGCTTCTATGTTCGAATTGCATTAATATCTAATTGTTTAAGATCATGAATTCCTTCCAAACGCATTCGCAAAACCAGTACAAGGGACGTATAGGCGTAAATAATAGTATAGTCTATCCACTCTCTCTTACTAATAACAGTTGTTAAATTTATGCAAATCCATACAAAACTCTGTATATGTACTGACACATTCATAATAACCACAAAGTAAAACGCAATTCCCTCGAAAAGAAGTCGCAAAAACAGTACAGCGGAAAATGTAAAACTGCCGGCTACAAAGTCCGGAACCGTGGGAGCTGGACGCATTCAATTGTAAATGCCGGCTTTGGGGAAAAGGGACATGTAGATCCTCTCACTCTGTCTAATAACTGTTGGTCGCACTACACTCACAATACACTTGATAAAGCACTACGTTACAAAACCCAAAAAAAACTCTGCATATGCACTGACACGTTCATAATGACCACAAAGTAAAACGCAATTCCCTCGAAACGAAGTCGCAAAAACAGTACAGCGGAAAATGTAAAACCACCGGCCAAAAAGTCCGGAACAGTGGGAGCCGGACGCATCCAGGCGTAAATGCCGGCTTTGGGGAAAAGGTCGGACGTGTCCATTCGCAATACCACATTAAAACAGGGCTCCCGTTATCTTTATCGCTTTTTCGGGATTATACGCGGCCCTTCTTTATTAATGCCGCTATCAAAATTCAGATTAACTCTGATTGCTTATAAGGGAAGTTGGACTGATTAAACAGAATTTTGTATCAACGGCTTTCTTATGCTCTGCTCACGCTTGTTTCTATAGACACGTGAAAGGAGAAGAAAATTGATTTCTTGTGTTTCACTTCAAAATTATAACGAGGATAATAGACAATTGGACTCACTCCTAATACAAGATTGGGTGCATAATGGAAATATCAGTTCCGTGACGTCATCAATTGGGTAGCAGCAGAAAATCGGTGCCGTGACTCCAAGATTCGTGTGCTTACACCGAGTTGCCAATCCCTTTCACATTGTGGAGTAAACATTGGGACACTCTCCTGAAGGGTCCCGGGCTCTGCAAAAATGTTATATCCGATGAAATGACGTAAGCATGCGAAGCTAGCTCGATTGTTCCAGCTACGCTTACTTTTTATCGGACTCTTTTATAACTTTTTTCTTATACTTTGATGACTACAAACTCAAACGATCATACTTTACCGTACTCGATGGACTATGATTGTTTGAGGTCTATGCTTAGGCTAAAAAAAAATTTTGCTTGCCACAATAGCGCTGATTATATTATTTGCCGCAATTTACTGAGGCGACAATTGCTAGAGGAACGAAAGATTACCAAATTAATGCTTTTGAAAGTGTAATCTTTAAGCTCTTTAAAATAAAAATGAAATAATAAATAAATAAAATCATCTTATTCCACGCGCGGACTCATTTAAAACACAAAACTCGTTTAAACCCAAAAGAAAAACAGAAAAAAGCAACAAAATTAAAACATGTATAGAATTTTGCAATTAACAATTCCAATTTTATGTAATTAAAATTAAAATTTTTAAATGTTTTTATTTTATGAAATATATCAAGCCTGTATATAATTTAATAGTTATTATTTACTTTATTAATTAACACTTAGATTGTGTTAATTAATAAAGTTAATAATAGATATAGAATAAAGTTAATAATGAATAACCGTGATGTTAAAAATCATAGATACCTGATAAACTTTAATATATAGAATGCAAAAATATTTAAGGAAACTGAAGGAAATTTTAATATAAAAATTCTAGAACAACATCTGTTGCATTTATCATACCAGAGTACTATTTCTCTTGTGTCAGTTCATAGCCGCATTAACATATCGCTGGTGTTATTTTTAACAAGCATTTTATGAGCTTCAGAATATGCAAGCGACCTCATAGAGCTCCGAGAAACATCATATTCTTTTAGAAGGAACTGTATATTTTTCCGTTTTCCTCTTCAATTAATCTTAAAGCTGTTATCAAAGGTAACTGTGATGAAATGGAATTGGTGACCAAACCAAATTCCTAATGGACAATTTTTGTTAACTAATTAGAGGTAGCGCCACGCTCGCAGTCTTTTTGGTCTGCAGCCGATCGGACCAGTTATCTGTTCGATAGCTGGTCCGATCCACTATGGGTACGCGACCCCGGAATGCCCTAGCTGCTATTGTCACACCCCTATACCCCTATACCGTCCGTGACAGTAGTATCCGCATCCTTTCTCTCCTCCCCATCTACCTTTATAGCCTTTATTATACCCACCTCCCCATCTACCTTTATTATTACTTATACCTTTCCATCCCTTTCCTCTACTCCTGTCTTTCTAATTAGAGGTAGCGAGACGCTTTTAGCCGAATTGGGCCTGCTCGTCCGGGTATCAGTACCTCTTTCTCACATAATATCGAGAAGTGGTGTCAATGCTATCAAAGTGATGGTATTGTTGTCGCGTTTCGTTTGGTTTGTGAGACTTCCCTGTAGCCTAATCTCGTCATTAAAAGCCGGTAACGCATCTTTATAGCCTTCTGGTGGTTCAGATGTCCTTGGGCGTCGGTAGTTACTTATGAGAACCGTCTGGTCGTTCGCCCCATGTAACATAAAAAAACAAAAGCTATCCCTGTTCTCCTCATATTAATGGTATGGCTTGTGTCTCACTGAATGAGATAATTCTAGTGAAAATCCCGGCAAAATCTGTTAAGCTATTTGCAAAATTACCTCGGACAAATAGAACGGACAGACAGACAGAATAACAGATAAACAACAACGTTGTTTCAAAGCGAGGTACCGTTGCAATACACAAAAGCAGTCATTTTAATATGTATTTACAGACAGACACTTGAATTTTATTTATACGTACGAGCATAGCTTATATTTACTTACACTTAAGTACTTTTTTGTTTGTTTCTAATATTAACCTTGGTCAACCGGATTTCAAATAAGCTTATGTGACGTTTTCTCACGTAACTTGACAGAGATGATCTTAAATAATATTGATAATAAAAATGTACGTACACTTATATGGCGATAATAATAAGGAATTTACTTCTTCTTCTTCTTCCAAGCGTTATCCCGGTTTAATACCAGGTTCCATTTAGATTGCAAGGGAGGTTTTTTTATTATGTTACAAGGGGGCAGACGAGCAGGCAGCAGGCACCGAAGTGCCTACCGGCGCCCATGGACATCTGAGCATATTTCGGCTTCATTAAGAAACTAATCTGGAGCTGTCATATGTCTGTGGCACGTGATCTGGGAGCAGATATAGTGGAAGCTAATATTACACCCTAGTCACTACCCATTAGACAACAAAGGTACCTCATTACCCGGCCAGGAAGCACTCTATTTACATAGAAATATTGTAATAAGAAAGGAAATTAGAAAGTCACGAAAAAAAATATGACCGCTTTTTCTGAAACTCGCAGTATATTTAAGGAGCGAACGAATAACTGTCATTAGTTATACTGTAAGTGATATTTAAAACTTTTTTCGATGTCAAGGAGAAAAACACGCATGATGGCAACTAATTATATACTACACTTTCAGTAGGCTTGTAAATGCGTTGCTGGTATTTGAAAGTATGCTCTTTAATGAAAGGTCCTATCGATTTTGAATCACCGAAATTGGAGGCAGAAATGTGTGACAGTACGAGGTAGGAAATCTTTGTAAAGAGGTCCAGCAATACTATAGATTTATTTATTTATTAAATAACTTCAAAAGTTTTCGTCTGAATTTCGTCAAAACAATTTTCCTAATAAGTTTTAAGTATGTACTATATATTTGGAAATCGTAGGGCGGGCCATCTTGCGCACCGACATAGAGACGGATGGACGAACGCATAGACGGACGAACAGACAGGTGGAAGCACGCACGGACAGTTGAACAAAGCAAAACTATCAGGTTTCCGTAGTTCTGCAACGAAAAAGATCTCCCAATATTTTCGTTCGCAAAATCTATCAAATATTAAGTTTTCCTCCTCAGGGCCAAATACTTATCTCCCCTCCAGCTAATCGATTTTCGACATTCGTCGCCCGGCACGTTACTCGTAAATTTTAATCGTCGAACCCTATCTTAATCGATTCAGTGCTCGATTTAATATCTAAAAACGCTTCACGATCCATTACCTAAACGATTATGTGAATTCCTCGGGTAGTTAGCGTTCAAACGACGTATAAAAGGGATGCCGTTAAAGGAAAAAATCGCGTTGATACAGTACTATCTTTTCTGTAATTTGCTGGTTAAGATGTACTATTATAAGGTATACAATATGTTTTTTTTTATTTATAGTTAACAGTAAAATCTTATTGGAAAATATAAACTCCTTAGGAAGGCGTAGACGTTATTAATACCGAGAGGTTAGTACTTCATACCGGCACATTGCTTTACAAAGCCTGACGCTTTTGCTCTACATAGAGCTATTAGCTATATTGCTGCCATTGGGTAGAGTCTTATCCTTTGGCCCTCTATCTGTTTATATAAAAGCAATAGAATCACATATCACAAAATCACGAACACAACGGGATGTACAAAAATGAAATCTGTCAAGGGGTTAGTTTAGAGTTCGAAGACATCCGCTAAAAACGGATTTTTTGATAGAGTTAGATCGAGAAAGTCTACGCGAATGAAGTCGCGGGAAAAAGTTAGTACTTAAGAATCTCCAAATGAGTTTAAAAAATTAATGATTTTTGTAACTGAAATCTTTTTGAGGCACATTTTGCATTTTTGAGATGGGAAAAAGCCATTAATCTTTTGACACCGTCACCCTTGCGGACACTGCTGCGTTCGGCTAATAAAGTGTTATTTTGAAATTTCATAATGTTGCATCTTTCATAAACAATAATGGTAAACACACGTTTTCAATTCCGGCTGAAGTCTGCAGTTCTGCAAGCGAGGTGCGCGAAAGTTCCAGACATATTGTCCACACTTTTATATACTGTCGGACAAATTACATCCGTTTTTTTTCCTAACTGATCTCCCTAATCTATATAGTGATCTATAAATTCTAATAATCTACTATAATTTAACAGAATAATGATTATATTTGTATTTTTATTATATTTTTTTATGTTAAGTATAATAATATTTCATTTTCAAAAAGAACAAAACAAATAACTGATAGAATCAGGCGTTACTTTGCGGAAATCCATGACGTGCATGAAAAACTAAACTAGTTTACTTTAATCCGCGAATGAATATGAGGGAAAATCGGTATAATGCTCCAAAAGCTACACCACCGTAAAGTACACTTTACGAATAACCTTTGTAGAATCTATCTCCAGATGATGCTTCGGTGTCGAAGCGAAACGTGCGTTGAGGCACATCGGAAAGTCAGTGTAGTGCTGTGTTCACAACTTCAAGGGACCGCAGACTTCAGTATATGGTATTAATTTCAAATTTTTAGGTCTTCCCATTTCTGAGAAATAGGGTCTTGACAGACAGACAGACAGACAGACGGACAACGAAGTGATCCTATAAGGATTCCTTTTTTCCTTTTGAGGTACGGTACCCTAAAAATAATGAACTATTTACAAAGCTATTTTCAAAGAATACCGTATTAATTGTTATCCATTTAAATATGCTAGATACTTTGTACATTTTATGTAGATGAAAAATTGCCCTTTACTGCATATCATTAAAATGAATATCTTAAAAGTACGAAATTTTTATAATCAAGCACAATATAGTATTCTTAATTTAATTGAGGATTCCACTGTATATTTTGAAGAATTTAAATTCCCAGATTTAATAGAAAAGTTTTATAGGAAAAGATTTAGTCTTACCTTGGTAACGCCTGGCTTAGCAGTAGTTGTGGTGAGCTTTGTACTGGACCCAGCATTTTGCGATGTGGTTGACATTGTCTTCAGGTCTATGATTACAGGACACACATCTAAAATAATGATAAAACCTGTGTCACAAAACAATGCTTTATTCATGTAGACCAGAGGTCAGCAACCTTTAGGCATGCAAGGACCATATAGCTAAGATTTTAGATGTTGGCAGGCCAGACTTGTAAAATAATTATACAAACAGCTTTATATGACACACAGACGTTCAATTCCTAAGGTATACAACTTAATGCCTGTGTTATAGGTGACAGACGCCTGTTATACAGAAATATTTTTGTGTAGAAATATACTTATAACACACCCAGACTTGAGGCTGTAATCGAACCTATGACCCCTGGAGCAGAAGGCAGCGTCACTGCCCACTGTGCTAATAGGCCAGTCAGGAAATAGGTAATTATTTGGAAATATGTAATTATTTGTCTAGTTATTTATTTATGTAGTAGATATTTTGAGCGTTAATAAAAATATTAAATTTTAGTACATCACATTCTACATCTAGCCTTTAAGAAGGTCAGCCTAGTTTAGACCCTAGTGTCATGTACACTTTGGCAAAAAATAAAGTTTCATTTCAGCACAAAACTTTGCATGTGTGTAATGTAATTATTATATATCTTTAAGAATTAGATACTCAGTTATAAAACAGTCACGGGCCACAAAGAGAGGATTAGCAGACCACATGTGGCCCACGGGAAACGCTTCGCCAACCATAATAGTGCAGGTGCTCTTGCTACATGTTGTTATAAGGTTAAGATACTGAATAAAGCTATTTTTAATTTAATTTAATTTAACCACTGATGTAGACTAATAAATGAATAGTGTACAGATTTGTTTCTTTTTAAAACAATATTAGCAATTCTTTTTAGTTTTCTTTTTAATACAATATTAGAAATTCTATTTAGGTATGTCTATTATTTCTAATAATTTCTGGAGGTAGGTGTGACAACTGATTCACAGTTTTCACTTTTTTCAGTAGTCATTGGGGCTCTAAATAACAGTGATAAGTGAATATAAAAATTACTTTGTATGATGTTAGGATTTCATTATTATGTTGTTAATGTTCTTTATTATAATAAAAAGGGCATCTGAAGCCACACTAGTACAATTGTGTCTGATTTGGCTAGGCAAGGGAGGTAACACTGGCAGAGAAGGTGAGTGTTGTGGCCACTAGAAAGAGCGCTCTTAAACCTATATCTGAGACATAAAACTCTGGCAGTGCTATGGTTCTTTCCGCTGCAACATGATGGACACAGCACCTGCACAGCTAATGCATGGAAAGTTAATTTCATGGAATGTTAAATTCATCTCTCCTTTAACACTGAGGAAAATAGAAGTTAGGAGATATCGAAACATCTATCGCCATAGGACTATAGCCTTCTAATATATAATCGTATGGTTAGTAAGTCAAGCTAAATTCATAGTCCCTAACCCATTCAAAATTAAATATTGCTTTATATGATGTTAGAATGGCATTAATATGTTGTCAATGTTCTTTATTAGAAAGGACATCTAAAGCTGCACTAGCAGGATCCAGATTTGACTAGGCTCGCACAATTCCTTTGTGGATTCAGTTGCCTGCTTCGTTATTTCCGAACGGATACGACTTAGGGACCTTCAAGAAAAGAGCATACTCATTTCTCAAAGGCCGGCAACGTTTATTAGGAACTGGCGGACCCGGCAGATCCTGTCCTACCAGAATGCTCGGTCATGACTACATATTTACTACACTCTATTATCCTATAATATCAGTCCCGTTCCCGTTCCCTTTTCCGTTTTCATTCCCTTTCCAATTCGTTTTAAATTATCAAAAGTGCTAAGGATGCATTGGAAATAATTGAATATGGTTGTTAAGTATTTCTAAATTTGCTAATTTTCCGCGCAATTTTCCTATTTCTTTTTTTCTTTCCTAAGAACCTTCTCCACACAACAAAAAAGAATTAGCGAAATCGGTCCAGCCGTTCACGCATGATGCCGTGACCTAGGAAAATGGGTATTCATTTTTACATATACAGATGTATCTATATTTTAGTGCAACAAAAGGAATTCGTTGCACTAACAGAAAGAGCCATGTGTTCGAAGCGCTAGGCTAACTACAGCACTATCGAATGTCAGAAACGATGTTTAGTGTTTTTCAAGTTTATTAGAAATATAACAAAGAGTGCTTCAACGGATCGAACATAAAGCATCAAGACAGTTTGTAAACAGCGAATCTGTCGATTGAACATTATTTGTATACCGTAGTCAAGGATATAGCTATAGGTTAACAGACTTCTTAGAATTTTGCTTTAGTCTCATATTACGTCTGCTTCTGAGATTGTATTTGCAAAGCCATCTTTTTAAATATTGAACCAAACAGAATCTACTTATTTCTTATTAAGTGCTTCGTGAACTGTAGTAGGATAAACTGTGGGTTCGCTTATCTCAGAGGTTTCCAAACTTTTTTCTCATAGAACACTTTCAAAATTTAGTTGGTTTCGGTGTTTCTTAACATCTATTTACAGCACAAAATCAATTAGAATTGTTTGATACCTAATTCATTTAGACAACTGTATAAGAAGAATAATAGCAATAAAAATCATGTAACAGTCGTTGAGCTTCTTAAAATATTATCTGCCTACATTGAGAGGTGACATCAAGTTAACATTTTAGTTCTTCACTATCGAAAGCATTTTTGTCGACCTCCGCTAACGCTTACGAATTGTTAACCCACATTTTTTTTATCACCTCCCCTCAAGTCCCCCGTGGAGCCTGTGGGGTCCATCTCGACCGCTTTGGGGACATAAGGTTTATCTAAAAGCACTAAACGACGCTTAAATATACGTTGCCTGCCTCTGAGAATGCACAAGTCAGTGTGTTCATTTCTTTATTGTCACGGCAATACCGCGGAATTAACTCAAGTCGGCAATATTTCGTCTTAAGACTTTCTTGGATTTTTTGTCAACAGTGATGCGAACAGAATTAACAGTACTACCACGATGTCAAATTGTGAAATTAAGCTGTCGGAAGAATATACGTATTCACAGTTATACTGACTAGCAAGCTAGCCAAGCTAGATTTTACTTACCTCAACACAACCACGCCATCTTTAATAAAGTTCCACAAGTTTCATGAGAAGTTTAAGCATATCGCACACGAAGTAAAACATATGCAATATCAACTTGTAAAACGCTCGCTTCAAGTCTATGAAGTAGTAGGTGAACACCAAGGCGACCACGCACGCGCAATACCACAATACTTTACGATTTTTACTTATAATCATCTGTAAAATTCACCCTAGGAACTAATTTGTGTATGAAAATGATTCATGTTACGAAAAAATGGTCAAATGAGTTTGAAATTACTAATTTGTTTATTTATTTGAAAAATCAAATGAGTGGAATGAACGAAAAATTATTTTTTAGTAAATGTTTTAAACCCTTGTAAAGTTTCAAAATCTAACATATAGAAAAAAGCTAAAATTTACTGTATGAAATTTTTTATTTCTCTACATAACAGGTTAGTTATATATACAAATGGGAAAAAAAAAAGTTAAGAAGAATATTATTTTTTTAGGTAAATAAAGACACACATTCTAAACTAAATAATGCGTACTTCTAATCTATCGCTCTGTTCCTGTTCTAATATTAATTTAAAAAAGTATCCAATACACACCCTCACGACAGGCATTACCTACGCGCCATTTTGAAAATCGAAGTCATTGGCGAGTAAACCGCGGGTAAACAATATTTAAAAAAAAAAAAGGATTTCCGCCCGCAAAGTTTTTATATTTCGTCAACAGCCAAACTGCAACCGGCCATTAGACGACAACCTTCTCGATTTTGTTGTTTGCGCTCTAATGAGTGATATTCCGCTGAGGTAGGCTGTCATTTTTTTTGGAGTTATGAAGCTATTAGAAGCGGCCAGAGCGATCGCTCGTCCGCTTCTATCCTATCCGCAACATAACGGACGGACGATCGCTTCGCGGTTATTTTTTTGTTTTAACACAGAAATGCATGTATATGTGTGTGTATAATGTAAACTTTAACGAAATACTCCAAAATAGCCTATTGTAGTATTTATAACTCGAAATAATTACAAAAAAAGATCAGCCTCCCCCAACGGAATATCATTCATTAGAGTGCAAACAACAACTTCGAGCAGAAAAAAAATATGCATTTATGGGAAAAGTAACCAAACTGCATAATTACCAAATTACTTTATATCCGTTTTATCTCTGTGTGCCTCCAGTACATACTCTATGTTATACGTGAATATGAAATTTCATATTCACGTATAACATAGAGTATGTACTGGAAAGGATCAGGTTAAAGTATCTTCTTGTCTCTAACCATCCTTCAATAAATTTACTCAAAGTGACAAGCTGATAGCAGATTATAACATACCATAAAAAAAACAGAAAAAGTTTTTATTAAGATCGCTATAAAAAGTATTAATTAACACAGTTTTTGGCAAAATTTTAGTTTAAGAACTATATTAATATAAGAAGTTTTGTATGTGATTGTGTCTTTGCATCAACTCATCTTCAGTATCGTACTTGCTGTGTCATAAACACAAAGATCCCGAAGGTTATTTACAAAGTTTTGCAATTTTTCAAGATGAAATTATTATGAGCTCAGTATTAACTTTTTTGGTTTGTCCTTTCTTTGTAAAACAAAAGCAATAAAAGACCTTTTTTCCATGCAGTTAAATTTTTCTTAGCGTCTGAATTGTAAAGTCTATGTCACATGAAAAATGTGAAAGGACCAATAAATACTAGATAAATACTGATTAAATTACATGTTTTTGCACATAGTACTCAACTATTAATTTACTTATCCAGTAGATGCACGAGTTAGCTTAAATACCGAAGACTTTTAGTTTAATGTTTATAGATTGTTAACCGGCACCGTTTATAATCATTTCAGTGTATCCATTAGTCTTATTAGGACTGCTAATTCTTGTGGTGCCATCTCCTATCGGAGGTTAGCCATCGTTCTGGCAATTTGGATCTTAGAGACGGCTGCATGGAACAAGGATCTGGTGCTTAACCCAAACCACGTCCTGAGATTTTTGAGCCATGCACTTAGTTTTCTTCCAGGGGGTCTTCTCCCTTGTATCTTCCCTGCATTGGAAGCTGGGGCAATTGGTACTTGTTGCTGCGCATTATATGGCTCAGATATTCTTATTATTAGGACTATCACATCAATATTAGACTTTAGATGTAGTTTGTAGTATGGATTTAATATTTTTTTTGTCAACCACGTAGCTATGACGTTACAGGAGTTACAGCTGGAAATCAGCGCTGTAAATTGTGTTTGCATGTAGTTTATAGTATTTGCTGAGCTGTTTAATGACCTTTTTTATCATAATACAGTCACTAACTGTGTTTAATTTTATTCTTTTTAAATTATTTAATTGATTTTTATTATTCAAGCTGTAATATATAAAATTTATTTCTTTCTTCTTTCAGTAAACTATCCTTAGTGTTCTACAGTTTCTGCAGTAACTGATTTCTCTTCATGCGTTTATTCATTAGCACATTCTACACATTAATCAAGCAACCAATGTACAATCCGAAAATGCTATCGCAGATTCCAATCTATGCATGCTTTTCATGTTCACGAATTTAACTCATTTAATACCTACACGAATCTAAGGCATTTGGGCCAATTTGTTAAAAATGTTATGATTTGGTTCGTCAAAGAAAATCGAGCCTAAAACTGATCGTGTGATTTTGTTTCATAAAACTTATTGTTTCGATGAAATGTTTTGAGGAAATTAGAATTTAATTTGTCAAGAGAAAAAAAAAGGTCTCATAAATAAATGTCAAATGGATAACTTGTGCAACACAGTAGATACCGTCCCTCGAGGAAAGGTATCCTTTACGTCCTATATAAAAGAATACCTGGTCCTGAAATTGGTTCTATTATTTTTGTGCTCATACGTAGCTTCAAATATTGAGGAGGTCGTGGCCTAATCAGATCTATATATTATATAAAAATCAATCGTTGTTCGTTAGTCTCGCTAAAACTCGAAAACGGGCTGGACCAATATAAATTGTTTTTTTTTTCATTCTCCTTATTTCAGGAAAGGTTTGAAAGAAACGAAAGAAAGGAATAGTCGAAAGATTGTTTAAAAATTACTGATTTGTTTGATACTTTAGAATACGTTAGAACAGACCTGTACCTTCAGACTGACGTGCAACGAAAACTTATTATTCTATAAATCATTCGGTAAGTGTCACAGTTTATGGAGAATATTTATAGGAGTAAGGTTAATCAGCAATTAGAAGATGAGCCTATATTCGGGCAAGACAAAGTCCGTCACTGACAGACGTTGTCTTGCCCGAATGCTCTGCGATACGTAAAACTATAAAGCTACTATATAGACCTTATTTAGATGCCTAAAATTTCGCGAAATTGTAGCGTATACTTAATTATTTTGGAATTCTTACCTGATCTAGGAAATGTGATCACCCAAATATCATCTGGTCGGACTTGCATATTGTATATGGCCTCTGCGTGTTTTCTGAATGCGCCAGGCATCACATAACCTTTCTTGCCGCATCTTACAAATGGTTTCGTGTAACCTGTTTTCAAAAATATTAGTTAGAATAGTGATTTAATATAATAAATAATTGGATAAATAGATAAAATAAATAAATACATACGACTATGTGACACGCACGTCTGTCCCTAAGGTAAACAACTTAATACCTGTGTTATAGGTAAAAGACCTCTCTAATACACAAATATTTTATTTTAGAAATTCATATAGATAATACACCCAAACTCGAGGCGAAAATCGAACCCTCAATCCACGAAGCGGTAGGCAGGGTCACTGCCAACTGCTACAATGGGCCAGCCAATTGCTTATAGTAACGCGTGCTTTTTGGAAATTACATTAAGATTAATATAGCATACTGAAGATTTCTCAATTAAAAGTCTCTGTTAAAAAAACTTAATATTTATTAATAATAAATCGTACCCTACACGATCGGATTGAATGAAAAAAAGACCCTGAAAAGGGAAAAAATCATCTGGTCTCGAAAATGGTTCGTATGATTTCGGGACCGCCCGATTTCCCATCTGAGCGATCTCGAGATCGATCTTACTATATTGTAATGTAAAATTGTGCTTGATATTCTTATAATATAGTAGCAGTTTTTCATTGAAAGTATGGACAAAACGACATTTTCAAAAAATTAAACCTTGCTAGATCGATTATTCGTCCCCGCAAACATCTGCATACTAAATTCATGAAAATCTTTGGAGCCGTTTCCGAGATTCAGATTATATGTAGGTATATATTATATAAGAAATGCTTTTTTAAAGGTATTATGCCGAAGCCAGACATAGCTTGATTTGAATGATCATTTCAATGATCATGCAGTGTGGCCGGGGACTTTGTGTAGCTACACAAAGTTTTGTAGTACTTCAAGAACGAAAATTGATGAACACTTTGAGCTATGTCTCATTAGAGATAGAGATAGATAATATATAACAATAACAGTCACGTTTGTAATGTAACAATTAAAGACGCTTCACGCATTAATATATGTGAAGATAATGTAACAAGTCCAAAGGTAAATATTTTTTATACATTTACTTACTTCTATAGTTAGGTTAGGTTATTTTAGTGTATATATGTGTCACTGCTTAATCAGAGCGATAAATTTGCTTATCTAAAATATATTTATTGTATATGTATTAAAGTGGGAATTATTTCCGTTCGATAAATAAAATTTATTATTTTAAAACGTAACGTATGTTTATACGACAAAGCGGTATTTTTTTTTGTATCTGTTACTTGTTTAAAGATACCAATATTCTTTCATTATTAATTAACCTTTTTTGACCATGACAAAAATATTTTTCTCTATGTACATAGTAACCGGACGCGGCGGCCCTATTCGGGTACAAGCATGGCGCTATCTCTAATTAGAAAGACAGGAGTAAAGATGGAGTAAAAGGATATAAAGGTAGATGGGGAGAAGAGAAAGGATGCGGATACTACTGTCAAGGAAGGTATAGGGAGAGTGACAATAGCAGCTAGGGGATTTAATAGCATCAGAAAAAGGTTGCAATAAACCTATTAAACCTACTTTATTAGGACCTTTTCGAATTTGAATATACAACGCACCGTCTCGTCCGATATGGACCGGCCATGCTCGTACAGATTCCGCCCGAAGTAACCTCGCGCGTTGTAGTTGTAGTAACGTTGTGCTATTAACAAAGAAAAAACGTTTATAATCTATACATTAATACGTGACACAAAAAAAAATTGGTACCATTTTACGAAAATCGCAACACGGAAGAGTATGAAATTTGGAACAATTATAGTTTATAGAGACGATAATGCGCAAATGCTGATATTTTTCTAAAATATGCATCATAACTATATTAAAATGTGAAAACAAAACCACACGCACACAAATGCCAAACGATTTAAGCACACATGTATACATTTTACTATAAGATTATGTCAAAAAAGTCCTGAGATATGATGATCCAGATGATGATACGATATCATGTATATATTATAACAATGTCAAATATAACAATGTCGTACTACATAGAATTTAAATTTTGTATATAGTTTTAAATAAGCATATGGTACACAAATCTAAAGATTTTTTGATTTTCGAATTCCTACGATCCCTAGTTAAATATAATGCATGTACAATGTGTTTTTTTAAACAAAAAGGAATTAGCAGTTCGTTCAGCTGCTTATAATCAATGCCTAGATATCTACATTAAATAATGCTCTGTTTTTAAGCGTCCCTAAATTGGAAAAAGGTTAGAAGATATCGCAATTGGAAATGTTTCTAGTTCTAGTAGTATTTGATAAACCAATTACAATATCATTGTGATATTTACAAATGTTTGTGTAGGCAAACTGTCTTCTATTGCAGTAGCGATAACTACAAGCAATTAAGAAATCAAGAAAAGCGCGTTACCCGCTTTTTCATAATATCCAATGTAAATTGATGTACGTCGCTGTTAAAAGATTCAATGATAACATCTTGTGCGTTTGTAAATTTAAAAAAATATATAAATGTCAAATAAACCTAAATTAAAAAAAAAACAAAAGCGACCGTTTGCATAATTCTCATACATCATCAGATGTTGATCCGACCTTGACAACAGCCGTATAAGGGTGTAAACGAGTTATCGCCCACCTTAAACCTTTTGTCCTTGCCCACTCTACGGATCTCGGAAGCAAAATATGAGAACGGATTACGTCGGTGATTAATTAATGATATCAGTTGCTAACATGTCGATGTTATTGTTTTTTTTAAGCTGTGTGGGCTTTTAAATTATTATAAAATTTAAATATTTAAATTTAGATGTGCGTGAATGTGAATCATCGATTACAATTATGTAAAAACAACATTAATATTTAGTAAGTACGTATATTTGTAACTTTTTAAAAATACTTTATTCTACTTCTTCCAAAGTTTGATCTTGAAAACAAAAAAAAAATAGAAATTAAATTTTGCTTCTTTAAAGGACACACATTGCATTGGACACATTATTAATCACATAAAAGATCGTAATAATTTTGTTCATTAGCAAGGAGTAATATAAAATCGTATAAGTATCATGCAGTAAAATCGCATCAATGGGAAGAAATACAATGAGGATATAATATAAATAATAATAATTTGTCCGTACCATAATTTTTTTTGACAAAGATCCTATAGACTATTCTTCTATATAAATCTTCCTACGCGTTCCTTAGATTTTAAATTAGCACTTTTAACTTTATAGAAATGTTAGCATATTAAAGACGCAATCTACAGTCGGGTGCAAAAAAATCGCACATGAGAATATACTTTATTAAAACATTTTTTTTTTTTTAGTGAAAAATACATATATTTTTTAATATGGGATTAAAGGTCATTTCAATACCTATGTGGTGACTGATCTTTCGCCTCATATTTTTTTTTTAAATTGAAATAAAATAAATTCATTTTACAAAAAAATGCTCTCATGTGCGATTTTATTCTACCCGGGTTTACTTAAAGACGTTATATACAATGATAGAAAACATCTAGGTATATCAAAGAAATGTCGTATACAATTTCCATATAAGTAATATAACTCGATTCATAACATATCCTGATATTGGCAATGAGATCCATTGTTAAAAAATAGCAAAGTGATTAATCATATTACGTTCTTGTGGGCGAATCTTGCACGGATCTTTGCGTTGTTATGAAAAAAAAGCTTAGGTTGTTCTTCACTAGTGATATTTAGTCTTTGTACTATCCAATGAACTATTTTTTTTAAATTTTTTGTGTTAAGTAACTTTGTGGCACGAACCTGCCCCCCCCCCCCCTTGATATTACTGCAAATGTTTTAAAATTCTATTCATGTATTTTAAATAAATAATTAAAAGTAAACATTAGTTTTAATTCTTTTTTCTTTTTTTTAATATTTTTAATTTTGGCATGTGGTGTCACCCCCTGCCCGTTGTCACACAATATGACAAGACTAGACTAAAATTTATCTCATTTAGAAGATTTCTTTCAGTTATACCTTTTTATATTGTCTGTTCTTGTATCATATTGTTTTATTAAAATATAAATGGAATATCCTTACCCTCAGCGCTGTAGCCGAAGACCAAAAACGCCAGAGGCGCTAAAAACAAAAATTTCCCCTCCATCTGTAATTTAAAATAAAAAAAAATTACAATGTGAAAATGAATGAAACTCTATGATAACAAGAAAAAGCCAATACTATAATTTCAAACTATGAATGTGTGTTAAAAAGTTATTAAATATTTTTTTCGTACTTAACCTTACAAGTTTATTATTTTTTTTATTTATTAGGTTTTCAAGAGACCTATTGCTAAAATATATTCATTCACAGATTCATTCACGCATAAGAAGATTAGTAACACACAACGAAATTCAAATTCAGAACACAAGAAAAACACAGGAAATTAAAGCGTACAGACAGAGTTATGGAATAGAATGAATGTTTAAATAGGAATTTTAAGATTACAATATATGTAAGTTATACAAGAAAATTATCAGATAAAGAAATATAATTATAAAAATTAAGATAGCTAATAGGTCACAAGACACACTTACACCGTCCGTCCGTGTGTGTGGCGAAGAGGAAAACACGCCTTCTTACCATTGTCGCCGTCCTTATACCGGGCGAATGCACCTACGCCTTGAAAATTCGTCTGACTAACCGAAAAATCTGCATATTAAGTATAATTTAACATCCTTCGATAATTATTTATCCAATTTATTATTTTTTAAAGCGTTGATGATCTGATTTAAACATAAAAACCAACGTTCCTAAAAAGGAGGTTCTTCAATTATGTTTCTTTTTTGTTATTCCACTTCATATATCCGCAGACTTTTTTTCTCATTTGCTTACGTTATGATTTTTTTTTTCTTAAATAGGTTTTACCGCAAGTAATGTCGGCATGCGAATGCATGTTGTTACAGTAAACATCGGAATCTTGCATACATTACGTCACACGAATTTTGCGATTTTTTAACTCATCCCCCCGTCCTTGTCTGGCTGTCATATTTAATTGACATCCGTATTTTTCAATTCCAGCTCCGATGTTTCTGCTCATATACGCCTTAGCGAATTTCAAAAAAAGAGCATATTAATTCCTCAAAACGGTAACTAATCTGCGAGCCTCGTGGTGGTGCAGTTGTTAAAAAAAAAATAGGACCTGGGAGTACTAACAAAAGTGAAACGAATCGTCAGAAGAGTCGATAGTTGTGACGTGAAAGTCAAGTCTTATTCAATCGTTTCGTGACGATGACGCGTGTATCCCACAAACTTAATTATAAACTGACCTAACTTAAAAAAGCTGATTTTTGGGGAATAAAAAAAAAGGTTTTTTCTTGTAGGACCTATAAAAATACCGATAAAAATAGTAACTATAGCAACAAATTATGCATTTTAATGATATTTAACGAAGTGATTAATGATATTTTATTATTATTTTTTTTTAACCAAAAACTTATTTTCCTTAAAAGACAAAAATGGCTGCATCTGTTGGATGGAGATATCGAAATAATTCTTAGATTGGCTGATAGAAGTCGTTGAAAGAAAGCTGTCTGTATCTTTAACTCTATCATTAACAATTAAGCGTGCGATATATCACCCAGGGGTGGATCTTCCTTTATCTGTCCGATAAATGGTCCGATCCATTACGAGTACGCGACCCCGGAGCACCCTAGCTGCTATTGTCACTCCCCCTCTACTGTATGTGACAGTAGTATTCGCATCCTTTCTCCCCTCCCCATCTACTTTTATATCCCTTTACTCCATCCATTTGCCTTACTCCAGTCTTTCTAATTAGCGCCATGCTTGTGGCCGAATTAGGCCCACGCGTCCGGGTACCGGTACCTCTTTCTTATAGAATATCGACGTGAAGTGATGATATTGTTGTCGCGGTTTCGATTCTCGAGTCTTCCCGGTGGCCTAAACTCGTCATTATAGATTATCTATCTGCTTGCCTCCTGGTCCTGCAGATATCCATGTGCGTCAGTAGGCACTTAGCTGCCTGCTGCCTGCTCGTTTGCCCCTTGTAACATACAGTATGTAAAAAAAGAAAAACCTCATGGAACGTGTTCGGTGACGTGACGATCAAGCGAAATCAATGTGTTTTTCCCATCCCAAAAAATGCCCAACGTCTCTAAGGAAGTTTTCACTTTAATGAAGATTGTACATTTGTTTATATTCATATTTGTTAAATATAGATTACGTATAAGCGCATGTCGCGGACTTCCGTTTATATTCTTACAATATGGAATAGGCATGACGACAAATTTTGAAAAAAGAAGGTTTATAATGTTCTCAAGTATCTACTATTGACAAAAAAATTAATATTTCTGCAGAAATTAACGGTTTTATAGCAAAAAAAATCCATTATAAATTTAAGGATTAAAATCACTCCAAAACACACGAAGTTGTCATGACGTCACTTTATGAGAACAGTGCGTTTCACTAAGCGTCACCTCAACGTTTTACGTCAAATGTCTAATATCTGAATGCGCACTTTAAAACATTGTGATCTCTTATTTGAACGCTTATAATATACGGTAACGTGATAGGCTCTGCTGGTGTTTTAACTATCATGGCTGATTGTTGTGGTCTTTTGATAATCCTCTTTTGTTTCAATTTCAATCTTCTTTTGCTTCATAATTAAATTAAAAAAATAAACGCTATTGTTAAGTTATTATATTATTTTACCAGATAAATTCATAATTTAAATGATGTCTGTTTATTGTCGGCATGCAAGATACTTATCAATCGTGTTACTTAAACGGCTGTTACATTCTACCGCCATATTTGGTTATCGTCTGCCAACCCTGTGTTTGAACAATGATGTCATACATCCTAGATCTACGTACCTTACTCTTTATTAAACCGGAGCCAGACATAGCT